>CM020217.1:38965547-39051425 GCA_009819775.1 Phoenicopterus ruber ruber | reverse complement strand
CACTAGCGTAACAGAGACGGTCTGTATCAGAATTGCACGATCGGGCTTATTTCACTCAAGGGCAGCCTACCGACTCTCTTGCAGAGTTTGTGCAAGATGCTCCACAAGCTCTCCGACAAGCACCAACCTACAGCAGAAGGTGAGAAAAGACAGAAGTTCAGCTCGCTCTCCCCACGGCCCCCAACAGCAAAGACCCTGTCTCTGATGCAGACCATACACTTGATTTCCCGGTAAATGAAAAAACAAACAAAACCAACACAGACCAGAAGTTGACACGAGAGCAACTTGGCCCAGCTACCTCCTATGGTTACTCCCTTTCATGCAAGAGTTGCAGTCCCTGTCTAACGTGGCTAAGCTAGCAAAGTTCCGAAATTATGCTCTTTTTCACGTTACTTGGTGTACCTGCACAGACAGACGGAGGTGCCAAGTGTCTCAGTACAGAGCGCACACGCAGCCTTCCGAATGGAGGGAGACAGTAGTTAACAAGACGTTCCAGCATACCACAGGGGTGCACCATCACGCCGCTTGCGTCTCCCAGCACAGAGTCCGTAACCACAACGAAGAGAAAGGCATTCTAGAATCACCGGAGGTCATCTGGTCCAACCCCCCTGCTCAGGCAGGGATGCCTGGAGCAGGCTGCCCAGGACACGTCCAGGCAGGCTTGGAATACCTAACTCTCAAACATACTTTTACAAACAGCAACCTGACAAGCTGAACTGCAAAAACATTGCCCACAACAGGCAACAGGCCCACGTTTTCTGGCGCCTCTCTCCTACCACGTTAAGTATTCGCCTGCCACCACACAAGTAAAACACCACCACACCAGCAAAGGCTTGTCACCATTATTTCTCTAAAACTATATCCGACAGCTTACGAGGGAGAAGAGCAACCATTAATAGAAGCCTGATGAAGTTCATTTCACTCTCTTAGAAAAGCAAACCCCAGGCAAATCGGATGCAGGAAAAACGAGTTGATGCAGTAAGTGAACGAGAGCTGTCCTCAGCAGAACAGGAACACAGGACGGTGATGCACCAACGCACGTGAACAGCTAGCCAAGCCAAGAGGCGATAGAGTCATCAGACTGATGGGGTTTCAACATTCACCGACAGAATTAAGTCCCTAAATTGCCCACAGTATTTACCAAACATGATCAGGAAGCAATTACTAGACCTGAAAGACTGACACCACGCTTCTTTCTACCAGCAGAAGCTCCAGACCTGGAGTCACGGTTTATTAAGGAAGGAATCAAGCACTTTTGTTTAAGTCAGCAACTTTGCTGCGTGATGCACGCTCCGTGCAGAATCAAGAGACCCCCACAAAACACACTGCATTTCACGTAAAGCTGTGCTCTCCCCATGAAACCCAGCCCTCTTCCCACGATCGCCGCTCCACGCAGAGAGCAAATTTCCCACCTCCTCCGTTTGGCAGTTACCCATGTGGAAGCAAAGAAACGGCTCGTGAAGAGCAACTGGGAGGGGAGCAGCGTATGGCCTTTCAGTGAAGGTGTGCCTTGAATGGTTTCCCCGAGCAGCCCGTCATGCACTCCTTGGCTCTTACACACCACAGCCTCCTACTGAAATGCTTCTGTCTGGCTAAATAAGTCATGTTAACATTGGTTGCTTTCAGAAACATGCCCCAATATAAAGCAGTACTGGCTTTGGGTTTTTTTTAAAAAAAAGAACAAAGAACACATCTGCCCCAGGTTCTAGGCCTGTTTAACTCATGACTGGTTTTAAAGTGAAAATCTTTGGTTCTCCCGCCTCAAGGACTTTGAAACGACACAAGTCTGAGCTGCTTTGGACGTGGCTTGGTGCATATCAATGGCATCTTTTTTCTGCAGTAATAATTTTCGTATAACTACAAATGAAAGCAAGAAACCATAACATAGTTAGAACGTAGACAGAACATTCTGATCATCGAACTCATGAGAGATTTGATATTATATTGTGGATCCTTAACCAAGGGCTATGTTATTGCCAGTTTACCAAGCTTAAAAGCCCCTGGAGGGTCTTGGACGGAGGCACTGCTGTCAGAGAAGTGTGTCAGTACCGAATCTTAAAGGATGGCACAAGGGGAACACATCAGACGCAGAAGGCCAGAGGTTCAGGTATCTGGCCATGATGCCCGTTACTGGGAAACTCGCCTGAGCCACGGTGGCGTGCTGGTGCTCCCGCTCCTTCGGGGCTTCCTCCAGCCGGGACTCCCATGTTGCCTGCGTGCTCCGGATCTGCCGCTCGTTCTCAGCCAGCAGATACCACACCTCTTCTGAACAGCTTTAACCGGGGTATCTACGAGTAAAATAGCAAACCCCGTGAGAGACGAGGGCCAGCAGCGAGGGAGCCACGCACTGGGAGGTGGTCTGGCCTCTTGCAGAGCAAGCCCTTCCTACCTGAACCTCCTAGGGGCTGCGTGGCACGTGGGCACATAAACCCACCTTGCTGCTGAACAGCCAAGACGTTTGTTGCTGCTGTCAGCATCCTGAGCTGGAAAGGAAAGCTGCAATCTGCCTTGTCCACTCTTGCCTTGTTATAATATTCTTGACTTTTAAAGTTGCAGTATTTTTCTCTCCTGCCTGCAATATCCTTACTTCCACTTGTTTGGGGCTTTTACCTTGAGCAAACCATCAACACTTGATAAGGGAACTGACTTGGAGCAACTGGATGTGCCCATGCCAGTGCTGCAAAGGAGTATAGGGACCATTTCTCACAGGTAGAGGTTTGGGTTTGGTTTTTTTTTTAAGTTTTTAAAAGCAATGTGCTTGCGGAGAAGAAAGAAACTTTGAAAAAAATCCCAAGCCACCGACTATTAACTACTACTCCCATATCAACCGGCAGAAACACAGCAGTGCTGAGAGCCAGAATCTCAGGAACAAGAGGAGTTACCTCTGTCACGCAACTTAGTTGTAAAAAGATGTGCCATTTGTTAATAAGAATACTGAATAAGCTCTTAATATGCTGCCCTTGCTTATGGACAGATTCACTCTTTCTTCATCCTGAGCTGTCAATCGCTTTGAGCTAGTACCTTTTGTCATTTTGCCCAGCACCTGACGGCAATTTGCACCAAGACCACAGAGGGAAAATTATGAAAGTGTACCTTGCGGCGTATCCTAAGGTTGACAAAGTTTCTTCGTAACAGGTGCCTGCTGGACTTGTGGCTGCAGTCTGTAAGCATATAAAAAGTACTAACTGACATCAGATTTTGCCGGAGCTTTTTTAAAATAGCTTTATACACTACCAAAAATCAGATAAGGACTAACATGGAAAAATAGACCATTAAGTCCTTAAACATAAAAGGAGAACCTCACTGTCTTACCCACTCTGGTTATAAATGAACTCTTTTTAACACTTTTGCAAGAAATGAGAAAGAAAGAAAGAGAGATGAGAAGAGACGGGTAGTTTTTGCAAAAATCATCACGGAAGTTAGCATTTGAAGAAAGTCAGGTAAGCTGTTCTAAGAATATCAGCATTTACAGTCAACATCTTCACATGTGCACATTTTCTATTCATATTCTTCCATCTCCCATTGAATGGCACTTGCTTTAAAAAAAATACCTCATCAAAGGAGCTGGAGTATACAGCTAATTCACTTGAGACAAAGAAGAACCTATGGAGTTTCATCTTATTTAGGACTGCAACATCTGGCGCGCAGCACAAACAACAATCTCACAATTCGGGAAGCAAAAGAGTTGTTTCATTATACTGCCTAGTTTTATGTAAAGAACATGGCTTTTGTATAAAACAGGTGCTTAGGAGTTTTATGGCTACATTGATCTATAGTTAGACAAATTTTTACAAATATGCAGTATATTTCCAAAAGAAATGGGGTTTGTGTCTCTAATGGAGCGCGCGAGAGAGATTTTGTGCCAGCCACCTTTCTGTTCTGAAAAGAGAAGTGCTCTCCATTTCAGTAATGAGTTTAACAGTGGCAAGAAACTTTTGACCAGCAGAAAGGTTCTCACCTTTACACTGCCTAGAAAGCAATCTTAGCTTTTAAACTACACCCGCTTTCACCAATGTTAGAGCCATGCAATTCTACTTCAACAGGTAAATTGGGTTATAAATTCCAGAATCAGTTTACCATGATGGTCCTGCTGTTTCCGCCCAGAGCAGACCGCAGGAGTTGCATCAGGACCGAGTCCCCGTATGGGACATGCAGCACGCACTTTCCTGTAGCAAACCTCAGCCAGAGCACTAAGGGAAAATAAAGCAAAAAGACGTGAACGATCTAAGCGTAACTATCACAATCAAACGGAGATTATTTCCAACTACATCTAAACTAAAAAAAGCCACCACATTAGATGCTTCAGTATATTCATGCTTACGTACATGCTTCAGTAGATTTGTGCCTACATCCATCTCGGGCTTATTCATTTAAGTAATTTTATTAACCACACAGCAAGGAATCTGAATGGAGCAAAGGTGGTGGTTTTTTTACATATATATATATATATATATGTGTGTGTATATAAAACAAAGTAATTTTACTTCACAGGAAAGGATTTTTTTAAAAAGTACCTGATTCACCTTTCTACTGTGGTTAGACTTAGATTTACACACACGTTCCTTCCTTCAGTCTGTCTCTTTCAGCTCCTGAGGATTTTTGCCTTTGGCTTCCTGCCAAGTCCACCAGATTTATAACTGACTGACTGGCGAGTGCTTCATTGAGAAAAATCCCTTAAAAGACGGTATCAACAGCAGGAAACATTGCCAAATCAATGGCTCAGACATTATTAAGAAAGGTACACGGCATTCTCACACGTTTCTCTCATTCACAGCTTCTCATGTTTCCCACAGCATCCTCCTGGAGAAACTGGCTGCTCATGGCTTGGACGGGCGTACTCTGCGCTGGGTAGAAAACTGTCCTGGATGGCCGGGCCCAAAGAGTTGTGGCGAATTGAGCTAAATGCAGTTGGCGGCCGGTCACAAGTGGTGTCCCCCAGGGCTCAGTATTGGCGCCATGTCACGGATGGATTTTGTCACAAACGAGTGACTTTACACAGTTTGATCTAGCAACAGTTGAAATTTATTGATGCCTTACGGCAAATCACAAGATTAGATTGCGATATTTAATAGCACTCAATCATTAGTCGATAATAAGTGACTCGACAAAATTCGTTCTAATCAAAGCAGCGACTTTGAGATTCGAAAAATGGCAAGGTTCACTCTGTTACTGCATGGAAGAAGTATATCAGGGGAAAATCGAGGCCGATTGACTTCACAGAGGAAAGAGACACAAAGGGTAAGGAAGGCCCTCCTGTTGGGTCACGAGATTCGGAAAGGACCCCCTTGCTTTCTAGACTCCTTCTCAGAGAGGGGTCTAGGGGTGGCTAGGTCCAATCCTAGTCCCACACTTGCTCAACGGTTTATGTCTAAAGGATTATTCACAGTTTAAGGTGAATCAGCAACATTCAATCAACAACATTCAGTTCTTGACTAGTTCAACATTTGTAAAATCACTAAATCAATTTACACATCCATGCCACAGACATCATATTTATACATATGTACAAAAGGTATACCTGTGAAAAATTTCCCTTGAGTTCAGTGAAATACTCACGTCGAATGCTTTGGCATTTCTCAACGGGCGAGGGCTGAGCCTCAAGGAGAATATCGGCCCAGGTCTCATCGTCGGTCTTCGGCGACAGGCCTCCCCATTTTGCAGACTTGAGAGTTTGCGGGCTCTGGGTAGCGTCCCACTCGGAGGGAGGTGCTGGGCGCAGCCCGCTGCGGTCCAGAAGAGCTGGAAGGGTCTCACTTGGGACCGCTGTTTTGTAGGGCCGCAAGATGATTGGCTTTAGTCATCAGTAAATTTCCAGCCTGGCCACCAATTGGGTTGGCACGCTCGCGTTCTCACACCTTTTCATTGCGATTCACATCGCTATGTTCTCGTTCCCCACCTCGGCCATGCAAGAGCTCCTGGTACGGTCAAGGGGCGCCTACCTGCCCAGCTCATTGCACAACGACAAAGGCCAAGATTTAGTGGGAACGAGCAGTGCCACTCCCATCTCAGCCATGCAGGAATGCCTGGTGCAGTCAAGGGATGCTTCACTGCCCTAGCTGATTACACAAAGGCCAAGATTTGTTGGGAATGTCCGAGATGGTTTGGAAAAGACACTTGAGATCATTGAGTCCAACCGTAAACCTAGCACTACCAAGCCTACCACTAACCCATGTCCCTAAGAGCCACATCTACACGTCTTTTAAATACCCTCAGAGGATGGTGACTCCACCACCTCTCCTGGGCAGTCTGTTCCAGTGCTTGACCAACCGTTTCGGTGAAGAAATTTTTTCCTAATATCCCAATCTAAAACTCCCCTGGTGCAACTTGAGGCCATTTCCTCTCGCCTGTTACTTGGGAAAGAGCAGTGACACCCATCTCTCTACAACCTGCTTTCAGGTAGTTGTAGAGAGCGATAAGGTCTCCCCTCAGACTCCTTTTCTCCAGAATAACAGCCCCCAGTTCCCTCAGCCCGCTCCTCATAGGACTTGTGCTCTACACCCTTCCCCAACCTTTGTTGCCCTTCTTCGGACACGCTCCAGCACCTCAATGTCTTTCTTGGAGCGAGGGGCCACAAACTGAACACAGTACTCGATGGTGCGCCCTCTAGGGCCCAGGACAGGGGGACGATCACTTCCTAGTCCTGCTGGCCACACTGTTTCTCATACAAGCCAGGATGCCGTTGGCCTTCTTGGCCACCTGGGCACCACTGCTGGCTCATACTCAGCCGGCTGTCGACCAACACCCCCCAGGTCCTTTTCCACCAGGCAGCTTTTCAGCACTCCCTCCCAAGCCTCTAGCGCTGCCCGGGGTTGTTGTGACCCAAGTGCAGGACCCGGCACTTGGCCTTATTGAACCTCGTACAATTGGCCTCGGCCCATCGATCCAGCCTGTCCAGAACCTGCCGTAGCGCCTTCCTACCCTCACGGCAGATCAACACTCCCGCCCAGCTTGGTGTCACCTGCAAACTTACTGAGGGTGCCCTCGATCCCCTCGTCCACATCGTTGATAAAGATATTAAACAGGACTGGCCCCAGTACTGAGCCCTGGGAACACCACTTGTGACCGGCCGCCAACTGCATTTAACTCCATTCACCACAACTCTTTGGGCCCGGCCATCCAGACAGTTTCTTACCCAGCGCAGAGTACGCCCGTCCAAGCCAGGGGGAGCCCGTTTCTCCAGAGGATGCTGTGGGAGACGGTGTCAAAGGCTTTACTGAAGTCCAGGTAGACAACGTCCACAGCCTTTCCTTCATCCACTAAGTGGTTACCATGTCGTAGGAGATCAGGTTAGTCAAGCAGGACCTGCCTTTCACAACCCCATGCTGACTGGGCCTGATCGCCCAGTTGTCACCCATAGGTGCCGGTGATGACCACTCAAGATGATCTGCTCCATAACCTTCCCGGGCACCAAGGTCAGACTGAGAGGCCTGCAGTTCCCTGCATCCTCCTCTCCGGCCTTCTTGTAGATGGGCGTCACATTTGCCAGCCTCCAGTCAACTGGGACCTCCCCGGTGAGCAGGACTGCTGATAAATGACGGAGAGTGGCTTGGCGAGCACTTCTGCCAGCTCCTTCAGCACGCTTGGGTGGATCCCGTCCGCCCCATAGACCTTGTGTGTGTCTAGGTGGTTATAGCAGGTCACTGACCATTTCCCCTTGGATTATGGGGACTTCACTCTGCTCCCCATGCCCGTCTTCCTGCTCAGGGGGCTGGGTGCCCAGAGAGCAACTTCCCTTGCTGTTAAAGACTGAGGCAAAGAAGGCATTCAGCACCTCAGCTTTTTCCTGGACTGCTTTGCCCTTCAGGACTGCCTCCCACGGGACTCTGCCAACCAGTCTCCTAACGGGCCAAAGTCTGCCCTCCGGAAGTCCAAGGTGGCAGTTCTGCCACCCCCCCTCCTTACGTCTCCAAGAATCGAAAACTCTATCGTGATTTTGTGATCGCTATGCCCAAGATGGCCTCCAACCATCACATCACCCACAAGACCTTCTCTGTTCACAAACCACACGGCCAATGGGGCGTCTTCTCTCATTGGCTCCTCACCAGCTGTGGCAGGAAGTGATCTTCCACACACGCCAGGAACCTCCTGGACTGGTTCCTCTCTGCTGCGGTTTTATTTCCAGCAGACATCTGGCAAGTTGAAGTCCCCCACAAGAGCAATGGCTAGTGATGGTGAGGCTTCTCCCAGCTGCTTGCAGAATACTTCATCTGCCTCTCATCCTGATTGGGTGATCTATAACAGACTCCCACCATGGTATCTGCCTTGTTGGCCTTCCCCCTGATTCTTACCCATAGGCACTCAAGCCTTGCGTCACCGTCCTCGAGCCTCTAGGCAGTCAGACTCTCCCTTACACAGAGGGCTACCACACCGCCTCTCCTTCCTTGCCTGTCCCTTCTGAAGAGTTTGTAGCCCATCCGTTGCAGCACTCCACCTGTGCGGGTCATCCCACCGTGTTTCTGGGATGGCAACTGTACCATAGTTTTCCCCCTGCACAATGGCTTCCAGCTCCTCCTGTTTGTTGCCCACGCTGCATGTATTCATGTAGATGCACTTCAGCTGGCTAATGATCCTGTCACCTTTCTGGTGGGAGAAGCCCTAATTCTATGGGACCAATCTGAGGCATTTCCGTGGTTCCTAACAGATCAATGACCCCTGTGTCCCTGCTGCCACATGGATCTCTATGTCCTACCTTATCTGAGACAGCAGAACGAAGGGCCTCGCTGGCACGCCATCCCTCATTCATTGGCGTGCCACCCCCAGGCTTCTCTCTAGCGAGCTTGGTTTATCCCCTTCCCCCTTCAAATCTAGTTTAAAGCTCTTTCAATGAGCCCTGCTAACTGCTGTGCGAGGATCCTTTTGCCCCTTGGCGACAGGTGCACCCATCTGTCGCCAGCAGGCCTGGTGCCATGTAACCGACCCGGGGTCGAAGAACCCAAAGTCCTGCGGTGACACCAGGCTCGGAGCCAGGCATGATCTGCTGGCTCTTCCTGTTTCTTCCCTCATCATTCCCCAAAATTGGAGGGATAGAGGAGAACACGACTTGTGCTCCTGATCCCTTAACCAGTCGCCCCAAGGCTCTGAAGTCTCTCTTGATTGCCCTGGGACTTCTTATTGTCACTTGTCGCTGCCTACCTGGAAGATCAACAGGGGATAGCAGACTGAGGGCTGTACGAGGGAGGGAGCTTTCTCTTTCACGTCTTTGACCCGGGCGCCAGGGAGGCAGCAGACTTCCCTAAGGAGCGGGTCCGGTCTGCGTATGGGCCCTTCTGTTCCTTTCAGAAGGGAGTCTCCTGTGACAACGACCTGTCTCTTTTTTTCCTTTATGATGGGGGCAGTTTTCTGATGCAGGTGATGGGTCGACTAATCCTCGGCAGCACCTCCGAGCTAGCTGAAACCGTCAGCCTTGTCGTTGATCGGCTCCACTTGCAGAGCCTCGCACCTATTGTGCAAGGGCACCTGCGGAGGTGGGTAGGCGCTCAGGAGATACGTCTGCCGCGCAGGGGAGGCACTAGTTGCCATTGTCCCCTGTCCCCTAAGGTCCCTGTGTTCAGCCATGTGGGGGAGAGGATCGGGGTAGGGAATCCTCTGGGACAGGCACCCTGGCTGCCTGTTGCACCTGTCTCAGGGAGGCAGGGTGCGAGTCCAATAGTCGGTCTCTCTCTCGCGCTCCCTGATACTCCTCAACCTGCTCACCTCCCCCCGGAGCTCTGTCACCAGGCGGAGGAGCTCCCCTACCTGGGCACACCTCCCACAGCTGAGCTCGCTGCTGCCGTCCGACCCTGGTGTAAGAGCAGGGCTCGCCCTGCAGCCTGGCACCGGGGCGGCAGCGTGTTCCCACCGCAGCTCGGTCTGGGGAGCTGCGTCAGTCCTGGTGGGTGCAAGGCTTAGAGCGGCCACGGCTTTCTGCCGGGTGGGACACCATTGCTCCCTGGTCGAGCTGGCGGAGCTTCAGCGCCTTCCTGCCCAACTGCCGCACCACGCCCTGTTTGCCCGGCCTGGTCGCTGGCGCTCCCCAGGGGCTTCTTTTGTACGTGGGGGGGGCCTGGGCTGCCGCGGCTCCTGCCACCCCCAGGTCTCGTCAGCCGCTCTCGCGCGAGCTGCTGGCTCCGGGCGGGTCCCTCGGCTCCCCCTCAGGTTCCCCCGGTTCGGGAAACCCCGCTGTGCCCCGCACCGGAGCTGCTCGCCTCGGTGGCGGAGTGCTAGTGACGGTTACACCGCGTTTAAATCTCCCGCCGCTGCGGGAGATCAAATGACACTTAGCCAAAAAGAAATAAACGTACATAGAAAACTAAGATTTGTTAATACCGAAGCAAAGCAAGTTCATTACCTGTTTGTTACGAATTTTTAGCATACTGAAAGTAATCTGTAAAGACAAGAAGCAACTAGAAGGTAAAACGTATTTTAAAAAAAAACCCACAAACTTCACGGCGTGTCATCCCATTGTAAAAATAACACAGGCTTCACAGATCAAAACTTCCCTTCACCCCAAACCATTACATAACCTTAAGTCATGCAGTTATCAGATCCATAGTGGTTCGTCACAACTCTGTTTCTTCTCCAGCATTTCTTCAACCTACCCTTAGCTGCATAATCCCTCTTGCTCTCCAGGTAGACTCCGTCATAAGCTATGTTTCAATAAATCATTTTACTTAAACATTAAGTACTAAGCATCTAGAGAGCATTGTAGAAAAATCAAGAAGTGCCAATGTTAACTTTTAGTAGCTGGGCAGAGTGGTTCAACCCGTATTTATTTTCAAGGCTATTTAAAGAAAGAAAAAGCCAATATTCCTGATTTCTGAATGATGGATTGGGGACCACAGTCATGGGGTCCATGCGTCCGGGGTGCCAGCAAGGCGAGGGAGCAGGGTGGTTGTATTCTCCCCTAGCCATAGGTGCACGTGTAAATTGCTAGCAGGCTTCAGGGTGGGCTAGCCAGTGAGCAGGAGGAAACCCGTCTCTGGAAAGACGCGGTTGTCTCAGCCAGCGGTGAGGGAGGGAGCCCAGGGTGGGGGCACAGACCACAGCGGGCCTTGAGGCTGTGCTCATCTTCTGGGGCTCTGCAAACGTGGGCGTGCGTGGGAACCTACAGAGTGACAGCACTGCCTCTGGTGTCACTCGGGGGCTTAAGTTGCAACAAGCTGGAGAGGAGGCTTTCGGTGAGTTGCCATAGTGGTAGATGGGGGTGTTAAAGGCACGGCCCCGTCTCTGGCAGCCTGCGTAGCCAACCGTGTTGTGGTCAACCACGTGCGTGGTGCACGCTCAGCCTCGCTGCTGGCCCGGCCTGCAAACGGGAAAGCAGCAGCCGCAGCCGCGGGTCTGGGCCACAGACACCCCCAGGTCGGGTGCACCAGGCCGGGCTGCTGCGGCCAGGAAGGAGGAAGCCCCGGGTTAGCAGATTTGTAACAGTCTCCGATCATCCAATAGCTCTTCCCTGAGCCGGGCTGACCGTACGCCAGCAGAGCACCCTCCTGACCTTGCCAGGCCTTCTCCAGCACTCCTTGACCAAGATCACAAAAGACCTCTCTCTAAGAAACGACCAAGTGCATCCTCTTCACACACGAGCGAGCAAATGCATACACAAGCACTGCTGTCCAGCAGGAGTGCCCCCACTAATAGCTCCAATTAGGAATCAAGATTTGCAAACACACTTGAAAGTAACACCGAGTTCCAGGATGACAGAAACGTAGACAAAATCTAGATAATGCTTCAAACCAGTAACGGGATCGATGACAGTCATTTGTATTACACTTACATGAGCATTAATAACGGGGGAGAAACAAACTGACCAGCCTACAACGGTGTATTAGCTAAAAAAAACTGCTTTTCGTTGGTTCTTTGAATAAAGTCTTACCTGGCCTGCGTAACCGTGGGGTCCTGCTGAGAGGAGCGTACTGTTCTCGTCCTTTGGGAAGCCACTAGGAGACCAAGAGGCCATTGTAGATTCAAAAGACGAGCCATCACTCATTCACTAATAATTCATGGTTTAGTCCGCATTGAACCCAAGTTCAACAGCAACGCACGCCACCCCCCCTGACTGCTGTGGGGTCAGCCTGCTCTTGAACCGCGCCGGGTGATACGCAGCCGAGGAGCGAGTGACCTGAACGAACGGACGCATCAGGAGCCGTAACTGGCGTTTTCCCCTCTACCTCACATATTGGTCATCCACACAGCACAGTGCATCGGCAAAGGCATTTTATTTTAGGAACAGCTTCAATTCAAAAGAAACAAACAGTACGTTTATCTCCAGGCACATCAAAGCAAGAGACTCATTCTCTTGACTACTTTGGTGAAAAAAGCATTCCTGCAACGGAAACCTGGAAGTTTGGCACAGAAGACCAAAGTACAAACCAAATAAGAAACAAACGCTACCTTAGTACTTGAAATTCTATTATTTCCTAGTATCTTCAGATTGGCCTAGACTAACAGGTTACAAGCATTGCCTAACAACTCACGAGAAACTATGGATTGGCTTCTGCCTCTAGCTTGGTTTTTCCCCACCAGAAATCAACAGCTAAGCTAGTTATGATTAGTTACCTGGAAACCGATGAAATTGCAGCAAATATCAATTGTTTGCACTGACAACCCTGAGAGTGGTCTTCCCTGAGAGGAAGTTCTGATGGGGGATTAAACTACTTAGTTACCTATCTGAAACTACTTAGTCACCTATCTATCTGAAACTACTTAGTCACCTATCTGAAACTACTTAGTTACCACCTATCTGCGGCCTTATTTGCACACCGGGCATGGTCTTTTAAAGGGATCTGTTGGAATTCTTGATGTTGCATCGTGTCCTGATGGGTTTGTGTCTTCAAGCAGCACAGGACTGCCATCAGGTCCTTGGGGGGAGGCCTCCTCCGATACTGATCGTCTCTTTTTGCCCCGACGCCCTGTCCTTCCTGTGCTCCTGGGTGTGCTTGATTCCTCATTCAGCTGTGCAGGTGTTTGCTCACGAGTATCACTTTTTGCTGGTTTAGCAAGTGGAACTCTTCTCGTTCTTCTCCTAGGAGTATCAAGGATTTCCACTTTCCCACCTGAAGGGATGTCTTCCTGAGTAGAGGGAGATTCTGTGTCTGCCAAGAGATTTTGTGCCCCCTTCCTAGCACTTCTCCTAGGAGTGACGGGAAGTTTCGATTCTGTTTGAGGAAGTGATGATTTAGAGAGATCAAGGTCAGAGTTTTCTGAAACCTCTGAGGAACTCCTCTTTCCTCTTCTGCCTCTTTTAGTAGGTAAAAGGAGTTGGTCACTATATGGTGATGTTTCAGGTGCTGCTTCTGAGGTTTGTGCCTTATCCGCACTCTCTTCAATAACCTGAGGTTAAAAAATGTCTGTTAATGCATTATCAGTTACCAAACAGACTGACTTCAAACTCAGCTAGATGAAACTGAGGACAGTGAAATGCTGCTTTTCCTTTCAGATCACCACGGAGTGCAAAGTGAGAAACACACCATGTACTCTCGACTACAGAGACGTGTCGTGACTGCAACGCTTAGTCAAGCTGGCCAGGTATCGCATCCGACAACTCAACACTGCACTTTAAGCAATCACTCGGCTTGCAGGAGACAACACGTAGATTCTAAATACCTCCATCTCATGTTTTGTAGCTCCCTGCACTGAGCAGTTATTCTTTCCTTCCAGATCCCCGTGACATCCTCAAGCTTTTAGGTTGAGGAGAAAAGTAGTATCATCTGGTACGTATTTCAAGTGACTCAAATGCTCAACATGATAGAATTTAATCCATGTGTATAGACCCTTGCCCCACCCTCGAAGTCACAGCGCTAGCCAAGGACGGCGGAAGGAAGGAGCCACTCAACAGGAGTCTCCAGAGCATCTCCTTATTTTCTCGCCTCCTGCCTTGGCCAAAGTTGCTAAAGCATCCTATTATAGCAACGTGCCGTGCTTCAAAACTAAATCCAGGAAAAACTAGTCTGCATACACTGTCCTACAAATCTACAAACAAGAAAGCAGTCAGTCGTTTGTCCTAAAGTCAGTGAAGGCAGACAAGCCAGAAAGAGATGCTTACATATAAATCAGTGAGAACCAGTTATAACCAAAGCAGAAGAACCTTCCCTGTACTGCTACCTGAATGACTGCAGAAGCTTTGTGACCGTCTCACGTACCCGCTCCCTTCTTCCCATCACAAATTCTCCATTTACTCCCCTAAGTGATTTATGTATTCCCAAGTCTAGAAGCGTCTTCTCTCCAGTCTTGGCCTAAAGCCCAAAGCCGAGCTGAGCTCAGTGCAACAACCTCTTGCACTTCATCCAAAAAGTATTTTCTGTTACTTAAGACCAACCCAAGGACTAAAATATTTTAGTGCTCGCTATGCCTGTAGCATGGAACAAGTCAATTAACCTGGCCACGCTGCATTATTAGTAAGAACTTCATATAGGAGAGAGAGCCTCTTGTTACAATTGAGTAGCTCTTTCTAACAGGCAACAAAAGGCATAATAAAAGCAGATGATGACAATTCCTTAGTACGTGTACGGAAAGCTCATGCACGCAGATACTAGCACATGCCCCTGTTCTGCCCCCGATTTTGCTACATTACTTCGGCCACTGCATGGTGAGCTGAATCAGGGAATCCAGCTGACAGGGAATCGCTCACTACAGCCCAGCTTACCCCAGCAGCCCATTCTCCATTCGAGGTCTCTTCCCTGAAAGATACTCTCGGTTGCTTGGCTCGTAGAGGAGTCGTCACTGATCGTCCTGGAGATGCAGAGGGAGTTGCTAGGGCTGTGCTGCGAAGGCTGGATTTGAGAATAGACTTAGGAGTAAATCCAGGAAAACCAGAAGCAGATGTGGCCACAACCTTAGCTCTCTATGAAAAGAAAGAAGAACATTTCATTTTAAACCAGTTAAATCTTCAAAACAGACGACTTCACCTGTCCAAAGTATTAGTTTAGATTACCAGCTGAGTTGGTACCAGCACAAGGGACAAAGTTTTGCCTCTGCGCTGCTCTTTCACAAAGGTACAAGACCCGTAATGATAAAAAAACATGCTTTTTATGTCTCTTTTAGCTTTTTCTTTTTTTTCATGCCAACATTAAAAGTTAGTTTTCCAATTAATTTCCTGAAGAAACAAGGATGTGACATCTTGTTGTCTGCCATGTTATCTCCCATCCCAGTAATTTTTGCAATTTCTGCACTGCTCTTCTAAAAGGCATACAACTTCAAACGTTCCCCCGGGTACAGTGACTGAAAACACTGCCATGCAAAATGGCAATCAGCAAAGCAACAGCGATAGCTTCTTTTTTCACTAACTCATCAATCCGCGCACTAGACTAAATTAAGAGAGATTGCTGTAAAAATACCTACACCTCTTTGTCTAGAAGCGTTCAGGTCTTCTTAGCTCAGCGCAGAAGAGATTTTACAGTATTGAAAGGGATAAAAAGGAGGCTAATGAAACTAGCTTAATGAAATGGACACTATTTAATAAGAAGAGAAAGGTTATCATTCAGAAAGATGACAACTTTGTTCAGGTAGGCAAAGGCAAAAAGATCAGCACCAAGAAGACAGGCCAAGTGTTCTTTCCTTGCACAATAAGACTTGGATGGCAGGGAACGGAAATACGGTTTAACACAAACAATTCATAACTCAAATTACTGCAAAAAGCCATCACTGAATTGGACAGAGACTGGCATCACGTAACCGACATCACTTAGTTGGCATTCACTTAACTGGATCAAGAAACTGAAGCGTACACATCCTTGCTCGTAGGCATGCGAGTCCAACTATACAGAGCTATTGAGCACTTAAAGAATGAGATGGTTAAGCTACAAATTGCACCTGTAAGTATCTAAGCATATGGAAAAGTCCAATTTTAACTTACTTGGGTCCTTGCAATACAAACAAGTGTATTTCACAAAGCTGCGGGACAACGCGCGTACTGCCGTTAACTTCGAGCTAAACTTTCCCTCTTCAAGACTGTTCCCAACGTACTGCTGCCAAAGGGACTGTGTATCCAATAACCGCACGCGTACTGAAAATACGCCCCCGTTTGAATCCAACAGCGTTCGTGTCAAGTCCTTCGGTGGTTTCATTTGAAACACAGTTCCCAGGCTTTTGGTTTGGTTGGTTCTTACCTTTTTTCTAAAATACAAACCTTAACCACAAGAGGAGTCTCTAGTAATTTCAGCTCTGAGGCTCCTGAAGAATCGCTTTGTGAGGTGGAGCCACGCAGATTTGATTTCAATGGGCTGGATGCCGTGAATGAAGAAGAAGCTCTGCAGGGTGACTGCCAGCTACCGCCCTGTGCTGCAGAACGTGAAGGAACAGGACGAACCAAATCGGGCAACCTGTTAAGAGACACAATTTAAAATACGAAAAGAAGTAAATAAATGCAAAAAAATCATGCTGTGTCCAACAAATCTGGGATGACACGGAACAAAAACGTTCAATGAACAAGAAATACGGGTGAACCCTCGCTTTTCGGGTGACGTATCAAGGCCATGAACAAGTTACAGGCATTGTCCTTTATTTTTTAATTATTTCTTTACATTTCGTACTTAGTTTCCTAAACCACTGTCGCGGAGGCAAGAGTAATCCAGTCCTCACTTGCACAAGTGATGTAATTCTCATGTCAGAGGAAAATTCATCTACATTTCAATGCTGGGACCACTTCAAATTCTCCACTTAGTTGTGTCCCTAAGTTGACCTTTTCTTTAACAGATACAAAACTAAACGCAAACAGAACACTTTGCAAACACAGCAAGTATATACACACACACACACGCGCGCGCGTATATTCATAGGAGAAGCAACACCTTTTTGAACTAGTCATTCTGTAGATCTACTCTACCTAGAACTGTTTTGTGAAAATTTTGTAACTGGTGTCCCAACAAACGCATCGGGCAACTCTGTCTCGGGGAGAGGATGCGTTGTGACCGGTGGTTCTGTAGCTCTAGGACTACAATTAAAAGGAAAATGGAAGGGACTTTCATTGCCCTGAAGTCCAAACATACCAGAACTCAAGTCTATTTGACCATGCCACCTGTAGGAAAATCATCTGGCAACGACTAGCCCCTACTGCGCTCTTTACAATTCTGCCTATTTGTAAGTAAACCAGGCAGAAACGAAGCAGAAACTGGGCAGGAAGTGGTAAAAGAGGACTATTTGATCGCACAATCAAGGCTATCAAAATCCAGACACCAAGAGCTTGATGGTAAAATCAGAGTTTTACTTTCAGCTAGCTACCTTCAATTCTGTCAACACATTTACCACAATGTACATATATGTATTTGCAGACATAAGATTGTCATAGCAGAAAAACTCTCTCTCCAAATATTACTTGTGATGTATTGATTCTGAGATGTTCTATATTGGATGCGCCAAAAAGCCCAACAACGCTTTCTCCAGGTACACCTTCCCTCCAAAACACTAACATAATTCAAATGGATTCTTCTCGCTCGCTCCAAACACGTAGCTCAAGACTAAACTTTGTTACAAGGCCGCTTACCTCTCATATTGTGAGAAACTGGTTTTCTGCTCATTTTCTACTCGTATCTCTCGGATTTGGGACAATATGTTACTTTTGAAAGTTGCTTTTGCATGCACATGTCCTGCATTAGCTTGTTTTGGTACTGCTGATAATGGCTTTGGTCTTGTGACTGTAAAGCGAGAGGGGAAAAATGTCGGCCTTGTGTAATCAAAGTGAAGGTCAGTTGTCCACTATGTTTCCCTGCCTAAAAATTACCGTCTCTTAAGACCGACGAAGGCAAATGGTAGGGCTTGGCTCGCTCTGCAGCCAGCTTCCTTTGAACTCTGGGAAGGATCTTGCCATATTGGTCTAGTATAGAATTTCTGGCAACTGCTCTCTCTCTCAAGCGAGGATCACCATCATTCTGACGAACGAAAAGCATAAAGCAAAAAGTTAACTCATTACAAGAAGTTCATGGCACAGAACTACCTGTGCTATCTCTAATTAGTGAATAAATGTCCTCGACAGGTACAGTGAAATTCATCCACCGCACAGAACAGCGGCAAGTTCTCCCCATCAGCACACACCAATTTCACCTGGTACTTTTAGCAAAGTAGAAGGAAGAGCAGAATAATAACAGAACCTGCAACTTGAAGTCAAAACAGTTCCGGCACTCTGCAGAACCTCATCCTGAGACACTTGTTAGCACCTGCCATTTTCAAAGAGCTTACAAAACAGCAGGCTTTCCCTTGTTTTTCCTGAAACACCCGTGCCCGAGATGACTGAATATACGGGACAACTGCAAATGACGTTGGACAAAATGATGTGAATGTTAAAACGAGCAAGGAAAAGCTACCTACACACGCCTTCCGGCTGGAAGAAAGTTTTCAAATGCAGGACCTAAAACGTCCAAGACCGCCTTATAAGTTTGATCCACTGGAAAACTATGAGATGACATACAACACAGTCTTCGTTCCACAGAAAAGAGCGACCCAAACAACCTTCCGTAATCTCAACCGTACATAACACACATATCTGACTAAGTGAACGATAAGATTGGCTGATAGAAAAGATATATATTTATTCCTCAGATGCAAACAAACTATTTTAAGTGGAGTCAACAATGGTCTGTAACACTGAATTTAGAACTTCACAGAGTTGCTTTGGAGTAGTGGAATATTCTGCTGAACTTTTAGGTTCAGCTGTAACTTAAGGTGTAGAAACTCACTCCCACTCTTTCCAAGAATGGTAGAAAAAACAAAGCAGGATTTTTATTGAGTGGCTAGTAACACCTAACAGAAACTTGCACACTTGACAGAACTTTTACGCTTACCATAAGAGTAACGTTCATTGACTGATTCAGCTGTAGTGCTGGGATATAGTTGGCACGCTGCGGATGGTGGTCTAAGAGAAAGTCATGATTCTGAACACCGGCGTTGGTCTGTAAAAACTTCTCCAAACACTCCTAGGAGAAATAACACATTTCCAAAATCTGGTATCATCCTGCCTCTTCTCTTTTCAAAGAGACGATTAAGATTTTGTCTCTTGTCCGCACTTACTCGTTCCGTGTGTGTGAAAGGTAGCCTCAGCAAGTCTTCCATTAGTCCCATCTCCTGACAGATTTCATACGTGTGTTTTAACAGCTCTTCCATGTTTAACTTCGTGGTATGGTGCTGCAACAGACCCCAAGCCTCCACCATACACCTGCAATTAATTGTTTTGAGATGCAAAGGCATGTTAATAGTATAAGCAAAAAGAGGCCCCCAAATTACTGTAGTCAAAGTTTAAGGGAAATGGAGGGGATCGTGGTTTGTATTATTTGTTCTCCGCTTTTCACCCTATTTCGGGGCCCAAATGGTGAGACATATTGCTTTACCTATTGGACAACAGCACAGTGAGGAAAAGCCGCACTTCACTACTGCTTGACATTGGCGGCTTCATCATCTGCATGTAGCTGAGGGCTCGCCTATGCTCTCCTTGGCACATGAGGGACTGAATAATTCTCATGTGTTGCCATGACTCAGTTTTGATTGTAGCTGGATGAAAGAGCAGCGCCAGTGAATTCTGTCAAAGTTAGAGATCGCGTTGATTCAGATATATACGTACACGCATGCAACAAAAGTATTCAAAAGTGTCTTAGGGAAGGGTGAACGTGGGTTAAATAAACCTAGAGGACTGACTAACGAAATACTTGACACGGGACGTGCAAATCAAAATTCTGAAGTATTTGCAGAAAAAAACCCGTCACTTAGCCATACGGAACAAAGCGAGTGTTTTAAAAGGAGTAATTCACACTTGTCTAGGTTAACCAATCTCGGGATACAAACATCCCTTTTTGTAAATAAAACCAAATAAGACGTTACTCTCCCAGACAAACCGACTATAGTAACATCGTGACAGGCAAAGGACAACCTTCAGCACCAGAAAGAACATGAATTAGGTTGAGAAGTCACTCTCGCAGTCCTCTGTCTCGAATCTCGCTGCTATGATGATCATCGTTTCAATATTTGAAGTGCCTAAACTACTGTTTCTGAGAGAGTGCTCAACTAACTGGTCTGCTAAAAACAACCTAAACGGAGGGCTTTCAAAATTCAAATGTCAAGCATTAGTAAAGTGGATTTCTTCTTTGTTTTAATCAATTTCCTGTCAAAGTGGTTAAAACAAAATTTCCTATCAGAATTTATTGCTCAAGATGTCGCAGCAGTATTACAAAGAAGCTTCTAACGTTTTATCACCCGTTAGCAGCTAAGCACCAACTTTTTAAAATCATTTTCAAGATTATAGCTTTGTACTGCAACGCATGTCTAACTAAACTGTAACGTACTTACTTCATAATCGCTGTGATCGAGAAGCCAAAAACCTTCAATAAGCTGAACAAGACCCATGGGGACTCCAAAGGTAGTTGGGAAGGAGTCGATGGAAGTTTCTGTCTTATTTGGAAAGGAATGCATGATATCTAGCAGCAAGTAAATTGTCTGATATCAAGTACCTAATTAAGGCTAACACATTTGTAAGGCCAACAATTTATCACAGTACATTTAGAAAAGCAGAAAGAAATAAGAATATAAAAGCGGGAGGAAGCAGAAAACACCAGTGTCTTAGTCTTGCCATTTAGAGCTCTTATAAGCTAAAGAGTCAGGTCCTAACAACACAATTGCATGCCGAATAAATAACCAGAAAGAAATACTCTTTCATTTCTGTAAGGCATTCAAAAAGGTTAACTTCAGATAGTTCAATACTTCAGTTATAAACTCAGGCTCCCTCTTTATAGTCAGTGGAGCTACCAGCTGGACATTCCAAACATTGGAACATCCAATGCTTCACGATTAAAGCAAGCAAAGGCTACAGTTGGGGTTTTTCCCGCGTTTCCAGGGTATACAAAACAATGCCCATTATGGCGTCCTTACAAGACAACTTAGCTCTGAATGATTAAAACTGGATTTAAACCAGCGCATGGATCACTCACGGGTAGTGCCACGGTAGGAGCCATTTGCTACAGACACGCGTGCTCGAAAAAGTTAAAAACTATGTTAAATTTTCAGAAAAGCTAAGGGAGGTTTTGCTCTTGAACATTTCTCAGTAAACCCGTTTTCTCATATCAGAAAAGACTTTGCAACAAAACCTTAAAAAAAAAGAAATCCGGCGTAAAAAGAAGTAAAACAATGCCTCTGTCTACGACTTCATTCTAGACAAAATGTTTTCACTTGCATTGTGTTTGAAGCATAACTTCGAAACTGTTATTACACACGCAGGTGACAAACATTTAGGAACATTTATGTGCATATACTGAAGGTGTAAGAAAATAACTAGAAAGGATACAATTGCATGTTTGTAGCTTTCTTCAACGCCTTCCAGCAAATAGAGATCCAGCAGTGCCTGAAATGAAAAATTAAGTGGTTTTTAAAAACTCCTGTCTTTTGGAAATCGTTGGCTTTTGGGGGGGGGGGAGGGTGTGTGTGTGTGCTGTGGGGGGGTGGGGGTGGTGGTTGTTTTCAGTGACCATGACACTCACGTGTAAACTAGCAGGCGGGTATTTCCCAGTTCCTCCTTCATCTCTCCGCCACAACTTCTCAACTTGGTCGCCTAACTGGGAAACCATTCCGTCAATCAGCAAGCAGTCAGAATCCCATTTTCCTCTGCAACAAAAGGTAGCAAGGATTTGGACAGAGTAAAACACTCATTCCAGCCTCTCAGTGTAACGGATTTCCTCCGGTCAAAACAGAAAAAAAGCTCCCCTGAGTCAAAGAAAGTCACAAACATTCAAAAGCACGATTATGACTTGAAATGCCCATGAGAGAAATTTCTGCGTCAGATGAAAGACGTTCTTCAGATCGTTTTCAATTGCAATGATCCTTTCGTTGTCAGGTTTTCTTTCGTGTTGTATTACTTGTAATACAAAGGAAGTCTAAACAAAGTTTTTTAAAGTGCCAAAAATAACCACTCTCCTCCTGCCTAACAGAGGAAACGTAACAGTATCAAAATACCGGGACGATTCTTTATCACAAATCTAACGCCTCAAATCGGAGTGTTCCCCTACACAGCTGTGAGACAACGTAACGGCAATTTCACATTTTCTTCTCAGCATCTCCCTTTTGTTACTGAAAAGAAGTTATTGTCAGAAAGCTGAGCATACAGGCAAATTTTAGTATCATCTTACGCAGCATTTCTGTTTCCATACCCGTACCGCTACAACTGCGGATGGCTGAACTTTTAAAAATGACTCTCTTCAAAAGCCCACCGCAGCCTTCTGCTGACCGCAACGCTACCCTTTAATTTCCCGATGATAAAAAGCAGCAAGAGCACACTAGAGGTTGCATGCTTCTAAGGAGCACGTGAGCCTGTATGTAAGTCACTTGAGAAGGAAGCTAAGTGAGAGGAACTTCAAAGTCAATACCTAATCCGCTGCAGCTTCCGCCTTAACCCCTCTTGCAGCGTCTCGTTCGCAGTGCCACAGACGAAGCTTCTGTAGGTCTTTCGTTAGTTTTCAGTACAATTTCCAGAGAAAAATCGATTATCCCCTAAGCCAAGAAATATCACCTATATGCTCGTAAGCTAGTCCAGGAAAGAGAGTTTACATGAGGAAGCGACTGTTACCCAACAGCCGGTAGAGCGCTGGGGCTGCCAACCACATGCAACTCAACAGAACACAGGCGTCACTGAAGTCAAAGAGGATTGCCGGCAAAGGCATTAAGCACAGCAAATACAACTGTTGATAGCAAAGCCATTCGCTTCCACTCCCGAATGTGCAGTGGAAGCATTGGAGAGTTGTCCTGTAAGGCTCACCTTGATAAATGCTCCAGTTTCTGTCGATGAGCAGTATAGTAGCTCTGAATCAGAGGATAATTGTAGAAAGGTCTAGACAAATGCATATCGTCGTCTACAGGCAATAAAGTAAAAGCAAGTTAAAGAAGTACCGTCACATTTTTAAACTGAAATTTTTGACTAAAAAGACAGAAGATCATACAAGCTAAGCATCAAGAAGGCTCCAACTCTGGAAGAAGCCAATCCTGGTGCTGCCTTTGCTAAAAGGGATGTAAGACACAAGACTCGGTTCCTTCTTGTCTCAAGTGCCCTTTCAACTTTACAGTTGATGTGGCATTCAGAACATGCAGCGTAAGCTGAAGTTCACTATAAAAACAAACCACTCTCAAAGGGAATGGGGTTTGAACCATGTCATGTGAGCATTTGTAAGACAGTTAAGGCTGACAATGGCATTCATAATCCATCCAAATACAGAAGGATTTCCAAGGTGTATTTTTTCCTCAAGCAATAAAGAAAAAGTTCAAAACATGCAGGTAATGCTTCTACTGCAAAAACAAGCATTCCGGTATTTGTCGTTTAATAGTAGCTTGTTTAAAATCCCAAGGATTTCCAGCTGTGGACACAAGCAACTCCTTCAAGTCAGAGGCTTATTGCTAGTTCTAAAAAACAGCCGGGAGAGAATCTGCTTGCATTATTCTACACTATGTATTTGAAAAGCCCACAAACTCTCACTTTCACCGGCAGAGCTTCAGCATACGCTGAACCAACACGGCTCGTTACTCACAGAACATTTCCAAAAGCGTGCCTAAGAATGTGTTCCTAGGAATCACTTCCCGGAGAGTCACGTAACATCACGCACGTTACAAATGTATTACAGCTTATGCTTACCTAAACCCTCTGGAAGGAGACTGGACCGACAGAACCAGATGACCACTTGCTCATACAAAGAAACAAGGCCAGTTACCACCTGCTTATTTGTCAAGCCTGTAAAACCTGAAAAAAGGCAAAAGATTATTTTTGTTATGCAATCCCTTTCGTTTTTAAAAAACTCCCTTCATCAGACCAAATAGAAAGTACAAAAATAACATGGTAGAAATCTTGGGCTTTGCATTTTTTGCTCTGTATTGCTGTCCTATTTGAGGAAAAAACCCACAATCACCACCAAAACAAAAAAGCAACCCCTACAAAGAACCCGATTCACGCAAGGTTAAAATAAAAAAAAAAAACCAAAGCCTGAGCTATTAAATACACTCACGCGTAAGACTTTTGGTTTTCACGTAGCAGAGATTTTTACTATAGCAGATTCTTTTTTTTCCCTCTCAATATGCCAAGAACAATTGAGAATATAAAAAGCTATAGAAACCCAAGTAACTTACTTTACAAGTTATTTATGCTTCCTTCATGCTTTTAGTAACTTGCCATACAATGTTTGCACGCAATTATTAATTGCTAGCTAAGGATTAAAAGGATTCATTTTCAGCATTACCACATTCAGTTGCTGTCATTTCAACCCAGTTGCTTACATAGCTTCCTGCTGAACGCAGCCTCCCCTACCCACTTGCGTGAACTCCCCAACAAACTATTTCCCCGAGCTCAACGCATATGAAGCGGTAGGCCCAACTTCTCCCATTTAAGCCCCTTCTCCCAGCTACATTCAAATGTCTTCCAACCGCCAAAACCAACAAAAGCTCATGTTTCCACCATTACAACCCGAGCGTAATTCCAAATCTTACTAAAACATACCAAAGATTTAGTAGGACTATGACAAACCTTTTTCAGCAAGCGCTTGTGCTTCTGTTAGAAAACAATTTAAGACTGTGCTAAGGTTGCTCAAAAGCAACTGGCAGTGCTGAAGAGACTGTAACGTCTGTGGGTCAATGAAGTTGCAAGAGCCATCAAACAGCGGAACACCTTTTCAAGAATAAATATGACATCATTAGCCTACAGAGCAACCGCAGAGTTTCAAAGTACACTTCAAGAACCGCCTGCAATATCATATACCAGCAGATTACTGAAGAAGCGCAATTAGAAAGAATGATTTTGTGTTGGCAGAACGACTACACTGCTACTCACATATTTGGTCAAATTCATCTTTTGTGTAGATCACTTTGTTCCACGTCCACTCGAGAACAAACCGTAAATAAGCAGTAGAACTTGCCTTCTCTTTAAAAAAAGAAAACAAAAAAGAAATGAATCAACAATTTCCAACTCAAAAATAGAGAACAGCGAAGCAGCATAAGAAGGAGTACCTTCAGAAGTCCACTGTTTAATGCATCCAGTCAGAAGTTCTAAGGAACCTGTCCGGACAGCAGCTGACAATATCGCTTTTAACTGCTCCTTCTAAACATAACAGACAAAATAAAATGAGAAGCTTACAGACTGTCACTATCTGAACCATCAACGGGAAAGGTTGGTTTCTAACTGCATACTCATTCAGACACCACAGAGTCAGTCGATCAGTACACATGCAACTAATTCCACCTTCTTTTTCTTAATCCCAGCCACAGCCTGGACTGCTCGTTGGTCTGAGGAACTCCCTAAATTTTTCCTCTGACATTTCAACTTACTGAAGGCTAATTCTAATCTTTATTTGCATGCCTCTGCATTAGAGTCTTCATTTACTGAGTTCCAAGTAACTATTGTTAGAAACATCCTCTGCTAACACCCTTTACGCATTTTGTGCATGTATATGTTTGCCATCAGGAACCCATGAAGCGGACAGAAGAAATACAACTAGGCAATGCTTGCAGGGACACAGCGAAGCTAAGGTCAAGCAGCTTTCCAGACTACGGAGACGCAAAGCAGTTCTCACACCCAAAACATTAAGTTACAATGTTCTCAAATGACAGAAAAGAAGTCAAACATGTAAATTCTAGTCGGTGTAAATTTTAGGCTGTTCAAATACTCTCTTACAATGGAGTGGCAATCCTTTAGAAGGATAACAGGTCTGCACAGACAGGCAATATTAAGCGGTAGCTTCTTTCAGCTGGTGTTCTGAGACTTCTTTCAGGTGAAATGATCCTTCCTAATATTTTACTTTTTTCTTTTTGGTTTTGTGGATGGGTGGGTGGTTGGTTGTTTTAGACACATTTAAAAGTATCTTTCCCTTCTAGGCAAAATCATTACATTCAAAGCGATTTCTACACATTAGCATACGCAGGTGATAGTTCCATCTTTTTCGGAAAACAGGTTTTTTCAGACAAGGAAACCCACCAAACACTACTTACGGTGGCACACAAAACTCCAAACCAAGCTTCTTGACCCTCCTTCTGAAATTTGTCTTACTAATATTCAAAAGAAATCCCTGCTCAAATGCCTAACGAGTCTCTGAAGGATAGAGTCACAACTCAGCAAAGGTTATTAAAAAATGTCTTGATTGCCCAAGTTATTGCCAAACTGGGGTTGGCATCAGAACATCTAATTTGAATGTGAGAGTCTACATTACTAGAATGCTATTAATTCTGCTAACTAAAGTCAACAGCTGTATATCAATGCAACTTACACATAATAGGAAAATCAGATTATCCTGTCTTGTAGCCTCTACAGCCCTGTCAGACGAGATGGATGTATTTCCCCCTTGATTCCCTGGTAGGCACTCACCTGACGCAAACTGGATGGCTGCACACCAAGTAGTCTTGGAGACAGCAAGCCAGCTACAAGACACCTATTGTAGCTATCACGAATGGCTTCAATTATCGAAGGACCAGATTTCTTCAAAAAATTCAAGGTCTGAAACATCAGTCAAAAACTACACATTAAGACAGCATTATTATTCAATCACTACAGTTCTGGATAACCACTAAGAGAAAGAATAGAAATGTTCACTTAAACTGTCAGAAAGCTTGCGCCAGTAATAGGCTTTAGGTTAGCAATCGGAGTGAGCATTACTATGGAGAGTCTTAAAGACGGCAGCCAAACTAACAGTTACAGTTTTTAGAAAAAAAAAACCCTGTAAAACCACTGTAAAACAAAAGAGCAGCCCTTGCAATGCCTATGCAGGAGCAGCATAAAATGGTCTCTGACACTGAGAGCAGTGCAATAGAGAACTTAGAAAAGCTACATCTCTTGACATTCTCAATAAAGACACAGTAAAAGATCACCTCCTTCTGGAAGCCGGTGCAAGTCACTCGAACAGCTCCGGAGTTCAGCAAGCACGTCCCATCTGCGGAGACAGTGAACGTTTGACAACATTCTCTATTCTCACAGTTACGTTATGACCAGTTTACATTTTTTTAAATAGCAGGGTCGGGAAAGATAGAACTGAGTACCCATTTGCTTCATCAGATCACTTACTTACAAACTTTTGTAAAAAAACAATTACTGCGTGTAGAAACTTCATCTCTAGTGCTATCGAGGTGCTGTGCTTTGAGCTTCAGTTCAAAGTCATTTCAGTTTATAACCATCATCACTTCACCGGCTACATTACAAAAGCATCTAAACCCCAAACTCAGCAGACTGTCAGGTACGTTTCACAATATTAAATACCTTGTTAGTACAACGTAATCAGAGTTGGGTCGGTGCGGGGTTGGGCTTGTCTGGATTGGTTTGCGTTTTGAGTGGCAAACAATGAACAAGAGAACCCTAAATGGCATTTGACCTCAACTGAAGCTTATCACTAGTAAAAGCGGTGAAATACCTACCAAAATTATAGGTGCTTGCATTAAAAAACTGCTCAGGTGGTGGATAAGAAGGAGGAACTCCCCGTCTTAGACTCCGCTCATGTACCAGAATATCCAAAATGAAGTTTGGAAAAGTCAGGCTTATTACAGCATCCAGCGACCACAATGCAAAATAGGAGCAATCGTCAAGGAATTCTTCCGGCCTTCAAGAAAACAAGCACGTCAGCTAAACACCAGCTCTCAAAGGAATTCTTTGGAGGGATACGGAAAACAACTCCACAAAAATCTACCTTAGGGAATCTGGCATTTGAGCATGATACCAGCGATTAATGTCAAATACAGCCAAATAAGTAGATGGTTTTCTCTGACCATATGTATTCACTTGCCAACTGAAGATTGATACACTGGTGTCAGGAGATGTTACTGGAAAAGACGAGACATTGGGTCTTATTTGTAGAAGATAGACTATATCTGATAGTTTTAAAACAGCTCTTTCTATTTTGGCTTAATTCTGTTCTATCACTCATGAAACACAACACTTCCTAAGAAGAATAAAAAAAAATGACAGACGAGCAAACAGCTCTGCCATAGGTTTCAGTCATACTGGCCCTTTCTGGCACTAAAGCAAAGACGGACATCAGAACAAACCTTCATCAATGCTGGCCTCTCTGTCAACATCCTTGGGAAATTTCTCTACAGTCTGGCAGCTGAGGAGTTTGATATTGGTGATCTTCCCTCTCAAGGGAACGACTCTACCCGTGAGATCTAAACTGAAGCTTTCGCCACAGTATTTCAAATCCTGGGGAAAAAAGAAAAGAAGTGAGAAAAGGTCCTTTTGAGAGCAAAACATACGTTGTACCTCAACAGGAAGGAATGTATATGTCTAATATAATACCCCTATTATATTGTCTATTTCCCATGAGCTCATTTCTGACGGTAAATACAAACTACATCTGACATGCAAGAGAATTAAGTGTCAAATCGTAACGGGCAAGTTTGGCTGTAAAGGCTTTGCACATTTTCAAAACTTAGCATTTCCCTAACGTTATTCAGATCTCAACATCTTTTGGGAGAATTCCTTATGACATCAAGGTTTCTTTACAGACCTAAATATACATCTAGAGAGAGAGATCGGAAATAATGCAACACATCAGACGCATGCAAAGCTCTTTGCTCCATGTCTTGATTACAGAACTGATAAAGTTGGAGAAGTCACGGCATTACAGCAGCTAGAGCTCTGTTGAGAGGTGTTCTCTATAGGCTCACCACTAGAGTGAACAGAAAAGAAAACCAACAGTATAAAGCGAAGATCGGAAAAGAATAAAGCTAGAGATGACCCTATGTCAAGAGAGGGAGAGAGACAGAAGCTTATTCAAGGCTGCAGTTTGCTGCAACAAAGCTATTCAAAGCCCTGTCTTCTCTTCCTACATGCCATTAATTTAGGCTTTAAATTAAGAACAATTTTCTTTCTAAAAGCTGTTTCCTCTTCAGGAATTGAACTTATAGGGGCTCTTTGCAGATGAACCCCGTTGGAACACACGACACTGCAGTATAAATTGTATGACTTGTTTTCCAAAAGCACGGACAAAGGCCACGCCCAAGCAGACTCGGCAAAAGATTTTCTTTTTAGTCATTTCTGAATTCTGATGGTAATTATTACCCCTGCCAACTTAACTGATACTCACAGAGAGAAAATGACTATTTTTGTCCTGTCACATACATGCACGTCTTACCTCATACATGACTTGCCCTGACGCCAAGCGTTTTCTGTCACGAAATGCTAACTGCAACAGATGTAAACTCACATCACCACCTCCACTGAAAAAGGTACAGATTACAAAATCCGGTTACAAAGCTGCTTTACAGTCCTCATTGTCATTTGATTAGATCTAGACTGAAGTTTTCTTAAGAGCACGCCCTTGCTGAAAAGAAACACACCGCTTCCCAAAACATGACCATTGGTGGCATTTAGCCACTAAAACATAAAGGAGGAAATTTTGACACTAACAGCTTCACCTAACCACACCATTTGAAAGCTTTAATATGATGTATGACTAAAAAGGGCTGGAAATAGTTCTTTGCGGTGAAGAGTTCTCAATCGAAACTTCAAAAGATTGCCACTCTGCCAACAGCTGAGCTGACTAAATAGCTTGCTGATGCTGAAAGAGAGAGATCCTTCTCCCCTTCCCTCACCCCCAAAGCTCCAGTCCCTCTCTTGCATACACCACACCCTTCCACATTCTCATTGGATTCATTAGCCCAGCAGGAAACCAGTGACTTCTCTGCTGAACAGCCATCGTTTTCTGCCACGTCAGCTGAACGGGCTCACGAAGGCTCCAAGGACTGCTGAAGTTGGCACAAGGTCATCGGCGATCCTGTCACCTCCCTCCTTCAGGGGCAGCAGGCTGTTTTATCGGCACGTTTAGTGTTCTAGATCTGCAGCCTCAACTGCTTTTAACGGTACTTTAATACCACGGTGCGAATAGCAAACAAATCATGACGCGGTCAGCAAGAAACAAAGGAAATCATTTAAGAATGCAAGCACAAAAATGTAGCCACGGTTGCTTTGCCTTCTTTCAGAAGGCAGGAACTAGTAGGTCCCTCTTCACGCCTCTTAAATCTTGTAAACATTGCATTGTAAGCTTAACGCCTTCCGTACCTGAGAGAATCTCCTGCACAGCTAAATAAACCAAACAAATGTACATCTATTAACTGTATGTGAACAAATAGAAAAAAAAAAAAAAAAAATCAGTGGCTTATAGTAAGTTTTTATTCACCTTTCTTGAGTAGACTGAACAGCCCACAAGTAGCAACAATTGCAAGGATCATTCTCAGGCTCTTGAAAAGTAACAGCATAGACAGGAATCCTTCCTCCTTCAAGCTGAGAGTGGTGCCTACAGGGTTTTTTTTTTTAAAAAAAAAGAAAAGAAAAAAGGTGAGCCTACTGGCCTTAACTGTTTGTAGAAGGGTAGAAGCATCTCCTGAGAAAAGAGCGCCAGCACCTTACATGCTTATCCTCAAAGTACGGAAGGGCATGCTTCTGTCTCAAAGAAGCGAGTCAAGGAAGAGACTACTTGTTACGCAACAGCCGAGAGGTGAGGCAATTAGTGCCCATCAAGTGCAATAACCTGGGTTTATGTCCTCCTCTGCCTCAGGAGGAGGAACATAAATGATCACTTCAGCCGCCAGGCAAAAGATTGCTCCTGCTGTTGCAGCCTGCTTCAATACGGAACTTAAAATGCAGCATAGCTTCTGAACAAATTTAAAGCAGTGCCCGACAGAAGTCGTTTCTCGGTTCTTTACTTGGACTGCGTAAAGCATTTTTCTTCCACACTTCTGAACCTTCTTTGCACCTTCACAATCTATTCTTGCCACCTAGCTATTCCTCCACTGCCTGTTTACGCATCCAGTACTTTCTGGGGAGATTGCTCTTTGGCAGATTTAAAAGCACCTCGTAATTTTTCTATTGCTTATAAATTTACATGTCCCTTATTCTCATCTCCAAGTGCTCCAAGCAAGCTTTCATTCACATGCATCGTTGCCTTGGAATGGGTCAGTCCCCTCTTTCGGTCAAGGCTGAAATGTAGCAAAGAATATATGGTCAGGCACGGAGCAGCTCTTGACTTCTCATGTCTCCCTGGTTTCATCCTGGACACTTTAAAGAATACTATCACCAAAATCCCATTATTAACATACTGAAGCCTTTCCATTTCCTGCCCTAATTGCAGGAACTGGTTCTGAAACATACTACCTAAAATCGGTTTCATCGAAATACACGCATCTCCTCTAGCCACAGGCACAAGAAGGAAAACAATCCTAGTCCCGTGGGGAGAAAGCGGCCCGCTTCATCCATGTATGACTTCAGAGGTCTTTCAGAAGAGGATTTCTGAACATTCCAAGATTATACTCAACATTTCAGTCCCGGAAAAAGTTCTCTTTAAATTAACACACTTCCTCAAGGAAAAAATGCAGACCCCTGCACCTCCAGGCATGGCCAAGTGTAAAGGCCTACTTACTCCCTCTCCAAAGTTTTCATGTTCCACAGTGACAGGTAGCCATCTGAAAAACCCACGACCAGTTGACTGGTTCTGCTTATGTAGCACAGGGTTGATACTGCTGTTCCTGAAGGATTTGGTAGCTGAAAACAGAGATGTCTCCCTTCTCTGGTCACAGCTTCTCTTCTTTGTGGAACTTCAGCAGGAATTCCACTGACGACTTCCAGATCTACACACACAAGACGACGCAATAAATGAATGCGTTATGCCATTTAGGTTGCATTTAAACACTGACGTGACAACATGTATCATCTAATTCTACTGTCCCAGGCAAAGTACCCGTTCATGCAACACTTTTTTTGCTATTGCCATTCTGTACGTATTCCAAGAACATAAGAGCCCTCTGACTGGACAGCTATTCTCACTCGTATTTCAAAACCGGCTAAAAGTGTAACCTTCCTAGACAAATTCTTCTTGGACTCTGTAAATCCAGAGTTTGGGCCTCATGATGAAGCTATTTGAAGTGGCAGCAACTCCCAAAGCCACCGTTGTAACAGCCGAAACAGTGCATGCAATCGGAATACATAAACTCGAGATTCCGCTCATGCAAACGCATGCTCTTTGATAAGTCGGATTTGTTTTAAAAAACAAGCCGAAAATTTGCCCCAAGTCAACTAAAGAAGCAGAAGAACATTCCCAGGAAATAGGGCACCTCTGACACAACTTCCTATCAGGCAGCTGCACAGACTCAGATGATAAAATTCCTACACCTCCCCGGCAAGAATCATAGTGGCATGGGCATCTCGCAGGGAGGGGGGCATTGATAACCTTAGGAGGAGTATTAAGCCACTCCCATTTTTAATCAGTCCGGGACTATACGATGTCAAACTGCCGTCTGTCATCAGGAGTCATAAACGTCTGCGCACGAGTGTCTTCCAAGTGGGATGCATACCGTTTATTTAAAAGACACACGTTTTCTTACGGTCAAATTCCAGTTTAAAAACTGCAAGCTTACCCGATGCTTCTCTTTCATTCTGACTGCAAGATAAATCATCCAAACAAAGGTCAACCAGAAGGAGATGACCAACATCTGTAGCCACTGCTGCCATTCCAAAGAGCCATCGCAGGCTCTGATGGAGGTGCCCAGTGCTCACGCTGGCTCCTCCCTGATTAGTTATGGGTTCTATGGCAGTAACCTGCAGGAAAACTACAAGTTAATATTTCAGCTGTTTGACAAGCTACACGGAAATCATTGAAAAGCAAAGCCAGAATTAGCACATCAGAAACAAGAAGGGAAAGACAGGATCCTAAGACTTAAAAACAAAGCATTGTTTCCAATTATACCAAGGGGAAAAAAAAAGAAAAAGCTCTGTACAAAAATCTCTTACTGCCTTCCATTTACTAGATTCCCTACAGTTATTTAACGGAATTAACTCCAACTTAAATGGTGCCTTCCATCGTTACAGCTTACCAGTTGCCATTTCCTACTTGGAAATAACTAACCCTAAGAAAACACAGAAAAGCCGTTCTATGCAAGAACCTTTATCATATTTCAGGGCCTTAAGGAAGAAAGACAAAACTACATCTAGTTCTCCCACTGCTCACAGCCCATCAGCGCCGTCATACAGTCTACGCCGCCTTTGCCAAACAGGTATTGGGAGAAATCATGGCTGTCAGTCAGACGAGGCAGCGGCCAAGGGGCATGGTAGACACACCGTTTCCACGGGAATGACACAGTGTCAGGAAGCGTTGAAGGGAGATAGTAGCTTCGTCAAATTGACTCTAGTCCTCGTTTAGAATAAAAATAACCACCAGATAAATGAAAAAGGACGTACCCTTCCTGGAAGAACAACTGCTTTAACCACTCTCGATATTCCAAGGTCGTACAGACAGAGAACACTTCCCCCTGCTTCTTCCAAGCCAACCAGGAGTCCGGTTCTCTTCTGCCAGGAAAACTCCTTCACCACACGAACAGTGGGAGGCTGTCCATTGACTCCACTGAAACGATACGCAGAGCGCCGCTCTCCTGTCACAGAGTTCACTACCTCAAGCTGAGGACCACACGCCAACCATGCTAGGCTGTTTCTCCCTGCAAGAGAAAAGAAAGCCCTGCCGTAGTAAATTTAAGCTTTTACACGGGCTGATTACAGAAAGAATTTAACGCCTTTTGTTTCACCGAACTACGTCAAACTCGAAGGAAGTTTTAACTCAAATACCCCATTTACAGTCAGGTAGATACCTTCTACCTGGTCTTAACAGAAGCCTAGACATCCAGATCGGCACCCAGCTCTACTCGCAGATCGATCGCCTAGAAAGCCAGCTACCTCATCTCCGTAGCCACTTTCAGCAGCTCTCCCCGGGTACTCCTCTGCATCCTATTAACTGCTTTGGAAAGATGGCTGCAGCACCTAACAGTGTTATCCTCTTCCTTCTGCTTTTACTCAGACCAGAAAAGAAAAAGCAGGGGGTGCTGCCTCTGTAACGTTGTAGAACTACTGCTGCATGGGACGTCACGATGGTCAGAGAGCTTGAGCCGGGGCAAATAAAGACGGCCCAAACCAACACTATTCCGTTCTTGAAAACTGCCGTTTATTTAATTAAAAGTTGAGGAAGGCTCACTGACTCAGCACGTTTAAGGAAATCATTTTAATAGCACAAGATTGGAACAGGTTGTTGTCGTTTCAAAGTTTCACTACACTAATGTTTCTATATTAGCATTTTCAATAGGTAAAACATGCTGCTTGTTCTCTCTCGACCTGATGCATCTTGACGGCACCAACCTGACACAGGTGATACTATGACCCTATGCTTCAGGCAACCTCCAGGCAAGAACAACTTTATTCCAAGACCAAATGTAAAGGAAAATGCTCACCTCCAGAAAACTTCCCGCACGGCACAGAATCTAGGGTGGTCTTATCTTTCCCAAGTGCCTGAAGAGTCACCTCGGGAAACTGCAGCAGCCTGCTCCTTACCCGAGCCGTCTGCTCTCGCATTCTGCACTGTAAATAAAGAAAAAAAGGCAAAAATAGACTCATGTCAGCCATAAATATTTTTGAGATTGACAGAAGTTTCATCAGTATGCAGTCAACAACCTCCGAGACATCGCCTGTAGCTCTCTTCCTTCAAAAAATGGCCCTCGGGACAGTTTTTGATCTCACGGCAGAGCAAAAGGAGAATCCTTTGCTTTCCTGATGCCTATGAGATCACCAACAAAAAGTGACGCAGAGCTATCGACAAGATAAATAGCAGGAAAAAACCCCAAGGCGCTGAGTTCAAGCCCACTCACATGGGGTAGTAAGAGGCGATGTGAGAAAAATGGTATTCTAAAAAGCTGCTCAGGAAGAGGTGTACGTTTCCATTTGTCCTTTCCCTTGAGTTTATACTTTATTATTTACTGTCCATTGTCTTCTAGTAGATTTCATGCCTCATTTATGTCTTGTGCACTTTTTGCATGTTTGTTTCAAACATTAAGCAATACCAAGTTCTGAACTACCTCCTTTCGCCAACTTCCAGAAAACGTACTCTTGATATTCTCACGTTACAAGCCATACAGACTTGCAGAGCTCATCAATTGGAAAGCAGTTTTCCATACGCTTATGATGGAAACATAACGCAGCACTTTAAAACACGGATTTTTTTCTACGCTTGAATCCTCATATACCTTATTCCAGTCCTTTCCTTCCTGTTGCCTGTCCTTACCACAGCTCTGCAGTATCTCCCCCAAATTTCTAGGCCTTTCAGACAGTTGCCCCGCTTCTGCAGGTGCTCCACAAAGAGTTCACGTTTCAGTATGTCAAGATAGATTTTTTGGTGGAAAAACTGAAAAGCTGAAGTGATTGACAAGGTTAAATAGGTGCCTAAATAAGAGATACGCCAGACCCGTGGAAACACTAACTTCTACAAAGTAACTGCGGTTTGCGAGTTCGGTGGGGTATGGAAAAAGCCTCTGGAAGACAAGACAGATTCAATTCTCTTCTTCAAATAGCACGGCTTTCTTCATGAAGTCTCCAAAGGAAGATATTACACCTAGTTCACTAGTCCTGGGGGTTACGCACGCTCCCCAACTCAGGCATCAAACAGAACCCTTACCCTACGCCACAAACCAGCACAGCCAGCCACCCAAACGTGCACGCAAAGCCTACTGCATCAACTGCGCCAGCCGTGTTCTCCTGCAAATAAACTTTTAGGATTGTTTCTTCCAGCGTGCGCTAGTAACCCATTTTCCTTACAGCATAGGAGGTTACAGACTAGGCTCTGGGAGCAACACAAAGTTATTAAAGGGCAACGTTTATAAACACACACAATTTATAGGATTGTACGTCTGTGGAGAAAGATTATGCTCTAAAGCCTGGGCATTGGGATCTACTGGATTTCAAGCCACAAGCACTCCATTTGAGAGTACGTTCCAGCATCTGCTGCCAGCACAAAAACAACGAGCGGGTGAAGCACAGGAAGGGTAAGTCAGGGTCCCGCACTAAGCACCAGACAACATTCTGAAAAAAATGCTGGAGCGTCAGGCACGCCCAGGTTTCCTCTAGTAAGCCAACGGGCATTTTAAACTGATTTCAGGGACGGGTTACTTCCCGATCAGAGAACGGACAACATCGTGTGACGCTATTCAGATCCCGCTTTCTAAGGAAACAGGACAAATTGGGGGAAGAAGCCAAAGAAGAAGAAATGGAAGAAAACTTAAGTTCTTGTAAGAAAAACAGCATCCACTTTGTTGAAGGACAGGTAAAGATGCCAACTATAGAATTTTTTGAATTATTATTAATGGCTGGCTCCATGACATTTTCCCCAGAAAAACAGGAAGCAACTCACAAGCGTGGGAGAAGCAGTAGAAGCAAAAGACACTTTCTGCACCTCAGAAGTCGGCTTCAGCAAAATACGGCACTCTGCCGTATTTTACTCCTGCAGAAAGAGGATTTAGGGAGCGAGTTAGCAGGTGATTTAGTGCGTACCGCTGGGTCATTTCTTTCCCACTTAAGCAGAAAACCTCCCCCCGATCTTTTTTGCCTAAAAAGGCAAACCCCCTACATTTAATCCAAACCCCAAGGTTTAGGCTAAAAAGCCACTAGCGTAACAGAGACGGTCTGTATCAGAATTGCACGATCGGGCTTATTTCACTCAAGGGCAGCCTACCGACTCTCTTGCAGAGTTTGTGCAGATGCTCCACAAGCTCTCCGACAAGCACCAACCTACAGCAGAAGGTGAGAAAAAGACAGAAGTTCAGCTCGCTCTCCCCACGGCCCCCAACAGCAAAGACCCTGTCTCTGATGCAGACCATACACTTGATTTCCCGGTAAATGAAAAAACAAACAAAACCAACACAGACCAGAAGTTGACACGAGAGCAACTTGACCCAGCTACCTCCTATGGTTACTCCCTTTCATGCAAGAGTTGCAGTCCCTGTCTAACGTGGCTAAGCTAGCAAAAGTTCCGAAATTAGGCTCTTTTTTACGTTACTTGGTGTACCTGCACAGACAGACGGAGGTGCCAAGTGTCTCAGTACAGAGCGCACACGCAGCCTTCCGAATGGAGGGAGACAGTAGTTAACAAGACGTTTCCAGCATACCACAGGGGTGCACCATCACGCCGCTTGCGTCTCCCAGCACAGAGTCCGTAACCACAACGAAGAGAAAGGCATTCTAGAATCACCGGAGGTCATCTGGTCCAACCCCCCTGCTCAGGCAGGGACGCCTGGAGCAGGCTGCCCAGGACCACGTCCAGGCGGCTTTGGAATACCTAACTCTCAAACATACTTTTACAAACAGCAACCTGACAAGCTGAACTGCAAAAACATTGCCAACACAGGCAACAGGCCCACGTTTCTGGCGCCTCTCTCCTACCACTTTAAGTATTCTCTGCACCACACAAGTAAAACACCACCACACCAGCAAAGGCTTGTCACCATTATTTCTCTACAACTATATCCGACAGCTTACGAGGGAGAAGACGCACAATTAATAGAAGCCTGATGAAGTTCATTTCACTCTCTTAGAAAAGCAAACCCCAGGCAAATCGATGCAGGAAAACGAGTTGATGCAGTAAGTGAACGAGGAGCTGTCCTCAGCAGAACAGGACACAGGACGGTGTGCCCCAACGCACGTGACAGCTGCCAGCCAAGAGCGATAGAGTCATCCAGACTGATGGGGTTTCAACATTCCCGACAGAATTAAGTCCCTAAATTGCCCACAGTTTTACCAAACATGATCAGGAAGCAATTACTAGACCTGAAAGACTGACACCACGCTTCTTTCTACCAGCAGAAGCTCCAGACCTGGAGTCACGGTTTATTAAGGAAGGAATCAAGCACTTTTGTTTAAGTCAGCAACTTTGCTGCGTGATGCACGCTCCGTGCAAGAATCAAGAGACCCCCACAAAACACACTGCATTTCACGTAAAGCTGTGCTCTCCCCATGAAACCCAGCCCTCTTCCCACGATCGCCGCTCCACGCAGAGAGCAAATTTCCCACCTCCTCCGTTTGGCAGTTACCCATGTGGAAGCAAAGAAACGGCTCGTGAAGAGCAACTGGGAGGGGAGCAGCGTATGGCCTTTCAGTGAAGGTGTGCCTTGAATGGTTTCCCCGAGCAGCCCGTCATGCACTCCTTGGCTCTTACACACCACAGCCTCCTACTGAAATGCTTCTGTCTGGCTAAATAAGTCATGTTAACATTGGTTGCTTTCAGAAACATGCCCCAAATTAAAACCAGTACTGGCTTTTGTTTTTTTTTTTAAAAAAAAAAGAACAAAGAACACATCTGCCCCAAGTTCTAGGCTGTTTAACTCACGACTGGTTTTAAAGTGAAAATCTTTGGTTCTCCCGCTCAAGGACTTTGAAACGACACAAGTCTGAGCTGCTTTGACGTGGCTTGGTGCATTCACTGGCATCTTTTTTTGCAGTAATAATTTCTTATAACTACAAAATGAAAGCAAGAAACCATAACATAGTTAGAAGTAGACAGAACATTCCTTCATCTGAACTCATGAGAGATTTGATATTATATTGTGGATCCTTAACCAAGGGCTATGTTATTGCCAGTTTACCCAAGCTTAAAAGCCCCTGGAGGGTCTTGTCGGGGCACTGCTGTCAGAGAAGTGTGTCAGTAACGAATCTTAAAGATGGCAACAAGGGGAACACATCAGACGCAGAAGGCCAGAGGTTCAGGTATCTGGCCATGATGCCCGTTACTGGGAAACTCGCCTGAGCCACGGTGGCGTGCTGGTGCTCCCGCTCCTTCGGGGCTTCCTCCAGCCGGGACTCCCATGTTGCCTGCGTGCTCCGGATCTGCCGCTCGTTCTCAGCCAGCAGATACCACACCTCTTCTGAACAGCTTTAACCGGGGTATCTACGAGTAAAATAGCAAACCCCGTGAGAGACGAGGGCCAGCAGCGAGGGAGCCACGCACTGGGAGGTGGTCTGGCCTCTTGCAGAGCAAGCCCTTCCTACCTGAACCTCCTAGGGGCTGCGTGGCACGTGGGCACATAAACCCACCTTGCTGCTGAACAGCCAAGACGTTTGTTGCTGCTGTCAGCATCCTGAACTGGAAAGGAAAGCCGCAATCTGCCTCGTCCTCTTCTAACCAGAAGGCGACCAATAAAATACCGTGCCCAGAGCACGCACTGGAACCAACCCAGGTGCATCCTCTTTAAAGGAATTTGCAAATACTTGCCAATTGCAAATGCTCCCACCTCTTTCTTCAGCTCTGATGTTTGTCCACTCTTGCCTTGTTATAATATTCTTGACTTTTAAAGTTGAAGTATTTTTCACTCCTGCCTGCAATATCCTTACTTCCACTTGTTTGGGGCTTTTACCTTGAGCAAACCATCAACACTTGATAAGGGAACTGACTTGGAGCAACTGGATGTGCCCATGCCAGTGCTGCAAAGGAGTATAGGGACCATTTCTCACAGGTAGAGGTTTGGGTTTGTTTGGGTTTTTTTTAAGTTTTTAAAAGCAATGTGCTTGCGGAGAAGAAAGAAACTTTGAAAAAAATCCCAAGCCACCGACTATTAACTACTACTCCCATATCAACCGGCAGAAACACAGCAGTGCTGAGAGCCAGAATTCTCAGGAACAAGAGGAGTTACCTCTGTCACGCAACTTAGTTGTAAGAAGATGTGCCATTTGTTAATAAGAATACTGAATAAGCTCTTAATATGCTGCCCTTGCTTATGGACAGATTCACTCTTTCTTCATCCTGAGCTGTCAATCGCTTTGAACTAGTACCTTTTGTCATTTTGCCCAGCACCTGACGGCAATTTGCACCAAGACCACAGAGGGAAAATTATGAAAGTGTACCTTGCGGCGTATCCTAAGGTTGACAAAGTTTCTTCGTAACAGGTGCCTGCTGGACTTGTGGCTGCAGTCTGTAAGCATATAAAAAGTACTAACTGACATCAGATTTTGCCGGAGCTTTTTTAAAATAGCTTTATACACTACCAAAAATCAGATAAGGACTAACATGGAAAAATAGACCATTAAGTCCTTAAACATAAAAGGAGAACCTCACTGTCTTACCCACTCTGGTTATAAATGAACTCTTTTTAACACTTTTGCAAGAAATGAGAAAGAAAGAAAGATAGATGAGAAGAGACGGGTAGTTTTTGCAAAAATCATCACGGAAGTTAGCATTTGAAGAAAGTCAGGTAAGCTGTTCTAAGAATATCAGCATTTACAGTCAACATCTTCACGTGCACATTTTCTATTCATATTCTTCCATCTCCCATTGAATGGCACTTGCTTTAAAAAAAATACCTCATCAAAGGAGCTGGAGTATACAGCTAATTCACTTGAGACAAAGAAGAACCTATGGGAGTTTCATCTTATTTAGGACTGCAACATCTGGCGCGCAGCACAAACAACAATCTCACAATTCGGGAAGCAAAAGAGTTGTTTCATTATACTGCCTAGTTTTATGTAAAGAACATGGCTTTTGTATAAAACAGGTGCTTAGGAGTTTTATGGCTACATTGATCTATAGTTAGACAAATTTTTACAAATATGCAGAATATTTCCAAAAGAAATGGGGTTTGTGTCTCTAATGGAGCGAGAGAGAGATTTTGTGCCAGCCACCTTTCTGTTCTGAAAAGAGAAGTGCTCTCCATTTCAGTAATGAGTTTAACAGTGGCAAGAAACTTTTGACCAGCAGAAAGGTTCTCACCGTTACATTGCCTAGAAAGCAATCTTAGCTTTTAAACTACACCCGCTTTCACCAATGTTAGAGCCATGCAATTCTACTTCAACAGGTAAATTGGGTTATAAATTCCAGAATCAGTTTACCATGATGGTCCTGCTGTTTCCGCCCAGAGCAGACTGCAGGAGTTGCATCAGGACCGAGTCCCCGTATGGGACATGCAGCACGCACTTTCCTGTAGCAACCTCAGCCAGAGCACTAAGGGAAAATAAAGCAAAAAGACGTGAACGATCTAAGCGTAACTATCACAATCAAATGGAGATTTATTTCCAACTACATCTAAACCTAAAAAAAGCCACCACATTAGATGCTTCAGTATATTCATGCTTACGTACATGCTTCAGTAGATTTGTGCCTACATCCATCTCGGGCTTTATTCATTTAAGTAATTTTATTAACCACACAGCAAGGAATTCTGAATGGAGCAAAGGTGGGGGTTTTTTTACATATATATATATATATATGTGTGTATATAAAAAAAAGTAATTTTACTTCACAGGAAAGGATTTTTTAAAAAGTACCTGATTACCTTTCCTAATGTGGTTAGACTTAGATTTACACACATGTTCCTTCCTTCAGTCTGTCTCTTTCAGCTCCTGAGGATTTTTGCCTTTGGCTTCCTGCCAAGTCCACCAGATTTATAACTGACTGACTGGTGAGTGCTTCATTGAGAAAAATCCCTTAAAAGACGGTATCAACAGCAGGAAACATTGCCAAATCAATGGCTCAGACATTATTAAGAAAGGTACACGGCATTCTCACACGTTTCTCTCATTCACAGCCTTCTCATGTTTCCCACAGCATCCTCCTGGAGAAACTGGCTGCTCATGGCTTGGACGGGCGTACTCTGCGCTGGGTAAGAAACTGCCTGGATGGCCGGGCCCGAAGAGTTGTGGCGAATGGAGCTAAATCCCGTTGGCAGCTGGTCACAAATGGTGTCCCCCAGGGCTCAGTACTGGGGCCAGTTCTGTTTAACACCTTTATCAATGATCTGGACGAGGGGATCGAGTGCACCCTCAGTAAGCTTGCAGACGACACTAAGCTGGGAGGGAGCGTTGATCTGCTGGAGGGCAGGCAGGCACTACAGAGGGATCTGGACAGGCTGGATCGATGGGCCGAGGCCAACGGCATGAGATTCAACAAGTCCAAGTGCCGGGTCCTGCACTTGGGTCACAACAACCCCAGGCAACGCTACAGGCTTGGGGGGGAGTGGCTGGAAAGCTGCCTGGTGGAAAAGGACCTGGGGGTGTTGGTTGACAGCCAGCTGAATATGAGCCAGCAGTGCGCCCAGGTGGCCAAGAAGGCCAATGGCATCCTGGCCTGTATCAGAAATAGCGTGGCCAGTGGGACTAGGGAGGTGATTGTCCCCCTGTACTTGGCCCTGCTGAGGCTGCACCTCGAGTACTGTGTTCAGTTTTGGGCCCCTCACTACAAGACAGACATTGAAGTGCTGGAGCATGTCCAGAGAAGGGCAACGAAGCTGGGGAAGGGTGTAGAGCACAAGTCCTATGAGGAGCGGCTGAGGGAACTGGGGCTGTTTATTCTGGAGAAAAGGAGTCTGAGGGGAGACCTTATCACTCTCTACAACTACCGGAAAGGAGGTGCTAGAGAGGTGGGTGTCAGTCTCTTCTCCCAAGTAACAAGCAATAGAACAAGAGAAAATGGCCTTGTGTTGCACCAGGGGAAGTTTAGACTGGATATTAGGAAAAATTTCTTCACCGAAACGGTTGTCAAGCACTGGAACAGGCTGCCCAGGGAAGTGGTTGAGGCACCATCCCTGGAGGTATTTAAAAGATGTGTAGATGTGGCGCTAGGGACATGGTTTAGTGGTGGACTTGGCAGTGCTAGGTTTACGGTGGCACTCTATGATCTCAAAGGTCTTTTCCAACCTAAACGATTCTATGATTCTATGCGGAAAATGAAACTCTGCAAAAACTCCGAGGAAATATGTCGTGATAGTTGCCAGTATTGGTAATGCCAATCCTGGTCTCACAACTTCCTTGTTGGAAATCCAGTGGGATTCGGGCCCTCGTGTCCCTCTGGGGTCAATGTCTTTGCAGCTGCCCCACTGCAGCCTTCCCTTCTGTGGGGTCGGGGGGGTGCCACAGACTGCCCCACACTTGTGCCGCCCTGTATGAGCTTGCTTGCTATAGGGCTGCTTGTTATACTGAGTCCAGGAGTTCGGCATCGCTCTAACAGGCAAGCAGCAGCTACCAGAGGGAAACAGCGACTGTAGGTTATTTCTGGAAACGAGTGAGATTTTCAAAGATGACATGTAATACTTGGGACACAGAGGATCTTAAATATGGAGTCAACCTGCAGGCAGGCAGTGGTTTAGGACTTCTCTGCCTTTGGCGATCCTCATGCCGAGAGCAGCAGTGGCGGACAGGGTGCAAGCGCCAAAAATGCAGGCTGGCAAGGCTGGCCCTGCAGCCCAGGGTGAGGAAACCCAACACGCTCTCACCTGCTCTCTGTCGTGGAGGTGGCAATAAACAATGGTGGGTCTAGGTCAAAGAGAGCCACCCTGGATTTTGTGTCTGCATAAACTTCCATCAGGTCATTTTATGGTGCATCAACAGGACTCAATTAATTAGGAGTGCTAAACAGCTATACTGAACAGTGGAAACACACAGTGGAAACAGGTGCACACTACACCTGTTTGAATCAGATGGTGATGACCACGTAAGACCAACTGCTAGTGGCATTCATGGCTCCCGCAGGTGTTGTTCTGACCTTATTCTCTTGTTCCATTAACCTCTCAATCTGTGCATAATTACCACAAGGCACCAGCTTCAAACCATCTACATAAAAACCTTGCTGCTGGTCTTCTAGAATCTTGAGCCCACCAGGCTTCCTGGTTTTAGATACTAAGTATATTACTGAGGGAGAGAGATTTATAGTCAAAATTTGTTACTAAAATAAGAAAAAAAATTGTTACACTTAGTAAGGATAGAACAAAAATTAAGATAGACTATGGCTGAGCCCAGCATAGTTATTCTGGCTTTACCATGTTTAGAAATTCATGCCCAGGGAGTTCCACTTTCCAGGCAAATTTAATCTACATTGAGAGCTCACATCTGTAGACTTAAGATGTTTGCAAAATTCAGGATAAAGGCATTATTTCCCTCTGCTTCTGTTATCGTCATTAGATGAAGAGTTTAAACAAGCTTATTCCATGAGCTGCTAAAACTAAGGAAATTGGCTTTCCTGTGTATTCATTTTTGTCCTCTCTCTCCTGCCCATTGCATCAAATTTGTCTGAAATTGGCCACATGGCTCAAAACCAATGAGGAGGAAGGTACAAGGGAAATCGTATACACCTTGGAAGAAAACCTAAAAATTCAATCCTCTGAGACATATACCATCTTCAAAATCCCGTCCCAGCTTCAGAGAAACAATTACCCATTTTCAATTAGTAATGGGTCCTGTGTCTGCCAACATAAGAGACTAACAAGAAGAGGAGCATGGCGGGGGAAAAGAAGAAAGTAAATAAAAATGCTAACTTTCTTCTTACTCCACTTTTTCTTCAAAAAGGAGCAAAATACAGAAAGGAGAAGAAAGAAAAGTACTACAAGGGATGAAACAGCTTGGCCAGTGGTATGGCAGAGCAGCCAGGTAGCTCAAGCAGCAAAAAGATGCTGTTAGGTCCAAACGGCACCCACACACTTAGCTGGCCTTGAGGCTGTGCTGAGGGCTCTGCAAACGTGGGCGTGCGTGGGAACCTACAGAGTGACAGCACTGCCTCTGGTGTCACTCGGGAGCTTAAGTTGCAACAAGCTGGAGAGGAGGCTTTCGGTGAGTTGCCATAGTGGTAGATGGGGGTGTTAAAGGCACGGCCCCATCTCTGGCAGCCTGCGTAGCCAACCGTGTTGTGGTCAACCACGTGCGTGGTGCACGCTCAGCCTCGCTGCTGGCCCGGCCTGCAAACGGGAAAGCAGCAGCCGCAGCCGCGGGTCTGGGCCACAGACACCCCCAGGTCGGGTGCACCAGGCCGGGCTGCTGCGGCCAGGAAGGAGGAAGCCCCGGGTTAGCAGATTTGTAACAGTCTCCGATCATCCAATAGCTCTTCCCTGAGCCGGGCTGACCGTACGCCAGCAGAGCACCCTCCTGACCTTGCCAGGCCTTCTCCAGCACTCCTTGACCAAGATCACAAAAGACCTCTCTCTAAGAAACGACCAAGTGCATCCTCTTCACACACGAGCGAGCAAATGCATACACAAGCACTGCTGTCCAGCAGGAGTGCCCCCACTAATAGCTCCAATTAGGAATCAAGATTTGCAAACACACTTGAAAGTAACACCGAGTTCCAGGATGACAGAAACGTAGACAAAATCTAGATAATGCTTCAAACCAGTAACCGGATCGATGACAGTCATTTGCATTACACTTACATGAGCATTAATAACGGGGGAGAAACAAACTGACCAGCCTACAACGGTGTATTAGCTAAAAAAACTGCTTTTCGTTGGTTCTTTGAATAAAGTCTTACCTGGCCTGCGTAACCGTGGGGTCCTGCTGAGAGGAGCGTACTGTTCTCGTCCTTTGGGAAGCCACTAGGAGACCAAAAAGCCAGATCAAAAGCGAAGGTTTTCCTGTGCCCTCGGGTCATACATGGTCGGGCTGCTGGAGTTCGCAAAAAAATCACACACCTACTTCCTGCGTCCTTCTCTCTCTCTCTGTTAAAATTACAATTGTAGATTCAAAAGACGAGCCATCACTCATTCACTAATAATTCATGGTTTAGTCCGCATTGAACCCAAGTTCAACAGCAACGCACGCCACCCCCCTGACTGCTGTGGGGTCAGCCTGCTCTTGAACCGCGCCGGGTGATACGCAGCCGAGGAGCGAGTGACCTGAACGAACGGACGCATCAGGAGCCGTAACTGGCGTTTTCCCCTCTACCTCACATATTGGTCATCCACACAGCACAGTGCATCGGCAAAGGCATTTTATTTTAGGAAAAGCTTCAATTCAAAAGAAACAAACAGTACGTTTATCTCCAGGCACATCAAAGCAAGAGACTCATTCTCTTGACTACTTTGGTGAAAAAAGCATTCCTGCAATGGAAACCTGGAAGTTTGGCACAGAAGACCAAAGTACAAACCAAATAAGAAACAAACGCTACCTTAGTACTTGAAATTCTATTATTTCCTAGTATCTTCAGATTGGCCTAGACTAACAGGTGACAAGCATTGCCTAACAACTCACGAGAAACTATGGACTGGCTTCTGCCTGTAGCTTGGTTTTTCCCCACCAGAAATCAACAGCTAAGCTAGTTATGATTAGTTACCTGGGAACTGATGAAATTGCAGCAAACAAATTTATTGCGCTGACAACCCTGAGAGTGGTCTTCCCTGAGAGGAAGTTCTGATGGGGGATTAATTTAGTTATCTGCGGCCTTATTTGCACACTGGGCATGTACAAATATTAAGGCAAATAAACTAAGTTAACATCAATCAGTTAACACTTCAAGCACCAAGTGGCTATCAAAAGTAAAATGGATTTGCTTTAGTTCTCTTCATGTTTTAACCTGGAATGAAGAGTTTCATCAGTCCTGGCTTCTGAACATTTGAAGAAAAAAAACTTATGAATATTTGTGTTAACTCTCTGAGGGAACTCAGGGAACCATTTCTACTGAAACATTTCTTTTCTTGACAAGTTCCCTTCTAACAACAGCCCTTCATCTTCTTTAATACTCATTCTCCTTTCACCAATACCTCCTACTATGTGTTTCCTGGAAATAAAATCTGCCCTTACATCCATTTTTATTCTTTGTGAAAGGTGAGTCTGCTATCCCAAGGCAGTCAGCTTTCCTGTGGAATTTTCTCTGGGGTTACAGCCCCAAAGGTACAGATGCACAATTTAGCTTCAGCTTTTAACCGTCTGACATTAGATCAAAGCAGATGCATCAAAACACTCTTGAGAAATTCTAGCTTTTCTTTAGGGGAAGAAAAACACACACCCCTCAAGCAATTAAATTTCCTATAGAAAAACTTCAGAATTGCTCTATTGAGTGATGAACTGTACCAAGCAGCTTCTGGGAAATGCTCATCTTGCTTGCCAGAGAATTGCCGCTCTCTGCCCCTATAGCCTTCTGCATGCATCCACCACGATGATGCATCACCCCTTTCTTTCACAGGCCCCTCATGCTCTTCTCTGGCACCACAAATATTATCTTCCTCTCAGATACATGTGCAAACACCTGCAGTTCTCTATTAGGACTCCTAGCCTGCTCAGCCACTCACCCCCAAGCCCTTTTAATCTTTTAAATGGCAGTCGCCTTCCCAATTCATTCTCACAGTTAAGAAGCACTGCCCATGCACTGGATCTTTCTCACCCTTGTTGAAATGATCTTTTCCACTCTATCCTTCACATACTTGTAGGAAGCCTACCCCAAAAAACACCCAAGTAAAACCTATTTTCTCCACTTCATTATAAACCCATCCTTGAGTTGCCAGCTTGACACTGTTAGCTAGCTGCTTTTCCTTTTCTCAGACTCTAAATAAAAATTCCCAGAGCCTGGTTTTGCTTCCATTTCCTTCCATGTCCTTCAACTTTCTGAAATCCCATTCCTTATTACACATTATGCTTACACTCCTATTCTTTTTAAACTGCTCCCTGGGGAAACTGGTCAGCACCCACAAACTATGCACTGAATCTACGTAACTGAAAAAAAATGGAGGAAAACATTTTAATGTAGAATTGGATTAAAACTCCTTTAAAGTAAAAAATTACTAGACCATTACAAACCTTTAGGAAGTTATTAAATCTCATGCCCATTTTCTTGTTATTACTATTGCTTTCGGTTTTCCTCCAAACCACTGCCAAATGAGGATAATTCAGCTGAGCTGGTTATAAAATAAAGTGGCTAAAAGTTACTACAAATTATTAATAAAATTAGCTAATATCATCCTTTCATTTGTTCTGATTTTCATACCAAAAAAAATATACTGTAAGTATAAATGACAGAACCATGTTAAAACCCTATTAAGCAATCTTAACTAGCATTTCATCAGTCAATTCTATTTGATCAGGAATCAGAGCATTTTATAAATACTCTTGTGCACTACAAAAAACAAATTCAGATTTGACATCCATTTTCTATTCCGTTTTTGAAAGTTTGATCTTTTACCCCGTTTTCTGAGCTACTCACTGCATTTCTGTACCATGTGAATTTAAAAAAATATTGCTAGAACTTCCCCTCCTTTTCCTCTTTGACCATATTTATATTGTAGTTCAAGTACAAAATATTCAGCGTAAATAATTACTAACCTGACTGAAAGGTCTCACTCGAACTGCCACTTTCACACTGTCAACATTTGGCATTTTTTTTAAGCTTTCATTCACTCCTGAGTACTCCCAAGGAGAAAAATATCCAAGTGCATGCAACTGCTTCTCTAGAACGACCTGTTCTGAGAGAGAAAAATCATGGCCCCAGAAGAAACTTCTTTTACAAGCTTAGTCTGTTATTAATACATTCATCCACTATGTACAAGGTATTAGTTAATCAATAAATTATTTCTTAGAGTAACTGTAGTAGTTTTTACTAATTGAAAAGTTTAATGTCAGGTTCCACCATTCTGTAGTCTTCAAACTTGCATCCATATATAAATTAACATACATAAAAATAATCCATTGTCTAAAAGACTGCACATCAAAATAGTACTTCCATGTCTGCTTTTAAAAGAATAGTTTTTTGAATTTATTTTTACAAATTGAAGCTTTATAGGGACATTTACTCCATAACCCAAGATTACTAATGAAATAATTATTCAAAAATATGGTTCGTAACTAAGATTTCTGTACATTTTTGTACCTTTTTCAGACTATTATGTTAGCTTTACCATCAGGTTTTCAGTGCTGTGACATGCAGGCTTCAAATATTGCAAAATATGTTTACAGACAATAATTATTTCAATTATAGTAGCATTTCTATTAACCTTATGAAAATAATTTTGGCTCAAATGTCAAAGTATGTGGGTAATATCCCTTTAAATTTGATATGCTATTGTAAGCATCACACCCTCTACACAGTTAATATTTTGCTGACAACAAATTGTAAAAAATAGTGAATCATCTGAGGTGTGATCTGAACTAAAGAGCAGCTTTCCCAAAGTTTAAGACAAATACAAAAAAATATTGCACAGCTTAAAATACAATTGTTTACATTCTGACTTCAATACAGTACAACTTAACCGTGAATGCAAGGAATTACCAGTTTGTATTGTGAGCCCAATTATTTATGCGAGAAGGTCAAATGTAATTTATAAAATTTAAACTAGCATGTTTTAAATGTTTACTTGTTATAGGAATTCTAAGCAAACTTTTAAAAAGCTTAAAAAGCTCTTCGCTTCACTTTTGAGGGTCAGCAACTCTTGCAAACCAACATTAAAATTTCTAAGCAATACAGGCCATTCAACCCACTATTCCCTCAAAAAGCTATCAGACACTAAGCATATTGTGAAGTATACATTTTTATTTAACACTCCTAAAATAAGCTGTATTTACATATTATATAAATGTATGAAGTCTTAATATAAAATAGAAAACTGCATTGACTGAGGAAATCACACTCCATATGGAGTTACTTATTGAAGACCATTTGTTTATGAAATTTTACAATAATTTATATAAATTATCTCTTCCAAATTAGATGATTTTTTTTTTCTTTTTACTAATCCACACAATTTTGATGACTTTACAAACAGTGGTGTACATTAGAAGCTTAAAAAACAGTTACAGCATCTTCCGTCGCACAACTGGCTTTGGAAAGTTAGACAGTCTTTTTTTGTTCTTTCGTAGAGTCTTCTCTGCTGCGTCTGCGGTTTCTTTCTGTTTGCTTTTTGTTCCATCCACTGGACTTCCAAAAGGAGAGATGAATTTTATTTCCACTGGTGGAGGTGACCAAGAACCTTCTTTTCTTGTGGTTCTGAAAAGAAAGAGAGGTATCAAATTGATTTTTTTTTTATTACCAACAGTATTTAGTAGAGGAGAAAATCCCCGTGGAATTACAAAATCAATGACAAAGAATTATTTATGGGCTTCTTTGTAGATAGGATCAAGGCAGAAAAGGTACATAAGCAAGCTTCCTTTTGCTTTCATTCCTTATCAGACTGTCCCAAGCATTCTTAGTCACTGTTCATATGAGCCTTTAGAGCCTCCCCCGCCCCCAGCTTTAAGAGGCAAATGTCCTCAAACAGTTTGCCGTGAAGAACCAGAAAACGTGTCCAGAAACAAGAACTTCTCTTTACTCATTGTCTGACCCCCTCCTGCTTTGTATGGGGAACTAAAGATCGTTAGAGTGTGGTCTCATAAGGTGGAATAAGACAATGTAAGAGCACGCCATCATTGCAAAGAGTAGTATCCCACTTGGCCTTTTCTCTCCCCTCCCTCTTCCGTTTCCGTTAGAAAACTAAACCATTAAGTGGGGAAAAAGGTTCCTATTAGACCAGCAAGCTGGACAGGCTCGTACTGTCAGAGCAGAACTGCACAGGCAAGTGAGGAAGTTAGGTGGCTAACAGCTGAATCACTACCACAATAAAGGAATGCAAGTAAGTGTTCAAAAAGAATTTCATACTTGCTTGCTTTCTTCATTTTTGATTTTGCAGTTCTACCTCTCTTCAATTTTTGCTTTCCCACAGACTCTATGGATTTGGTATCCTCTTCCTCTTTAGTTGGAAGCTCCTATGTTAAGGCAACAAAAATGTTACTAATGCACAAATTCTTACACTTCTACAGGATACAAATGAATGTTTCTTTCATGAAGAAGTCACAAGAAAGTTATTTCCAAAAGCATTACAGTTTCTCTCCACAAAAAACAAAACTTCCATCTCAAATTTTTGTACCATCCTAACAGTTCAAATTCTGAAATTAACAGATAACACAAGTAATTTTAAAGAAAGCCACTGTGCCTTTTGTTAAAGGCAAAGCAATACTAGTTCTTGACTTACATAGATTCAAAATTGATTTTTGTAGCTAGTTTTCATGAAGAAAAAAAATTTTTTAGTTCATTAACTTAAATCTCTTTTTAGATAAACTTTCAAGGAAAAACATAAGGCATTGCAAAGTATGATTTGAAAAAGCGGTACAGAGCAAAAATCAAGAACGTGAGACAACTAGAGTTTTTACTTACTGGTTCTTTCACAACTCGGGAAATGCTAGATACATTTTTTCTCCTTGACCTCAAAAGAGGGGGCGAAAAGACAAATTGAGAAGACAAGTCTGGGTCTAAATCCTTAAGCTGCACAGGATGGTCTGCTTTTCCAGCTAAAATGAGAACACATTGTTAACGTGCACATACATTATACATAAAAGACAGTGACGTTAAATTACACCTGATAATCAAGAGCACCACAGCTTCCTGAAATAAAAGGTCCAATCAGGTTTATAAACACTCAGTGTGGAGGTATTTTTCCCCGAGTAACTGCCTCTTGGGATCCATTCTTTAACAGTAAATTGTGAAACAAAAATAAGCCAGTGTAGTGACTTTACCTGCACTTACATAATCACAGATACTACACTCAAGAGGCATCAACAGTCCTTACACATCTCTAATTTTTTTTTCCATTTAGTCTAATGAAAGGAAACCTATGCGCAGTAGCTTCACTAACAAAGTATATGCCCATGAAAAACAATCACATAATTAAACAGCTGTATAGTTTGTTGCAACGTGCAGCTCATTTTAAGTTAAAAACTGAACAGAATTTGGAAGCACGTCTCCTTTATTTCTCTGTTGGGGGGAAGGGATGACAATCAGTTCTCTTTAACATCTTTATCAATGATCTGGACGAGGGGATCGAGGGCACCCTCAGTAAGCTTGCAGACGACACTAAGTTGGGAGGGAGCGTTGATCTGCTGGAGGGCAGGCAGGCACTACAGAGGGATCTGGACAGGCTGGATCGATGGGCCGAGGCCAACGGCATGAGATTCAACAAGTCCAAGTGCCGGGTCCTGCACTTGGGTCACAACAACCCCAGGCAACGCTACAGGCTTGGGGGGGAGTGGCTGGAAAGCTGCCTGGTGGAAAAGGACCTGGGGGTGTTGGTCAACAGCCGGTTGAATATGAACTGACAGTGTGCCCAGGTGGCCAAGAAGGCCAACAGCATCCTGGCCTGTATCAGAAATAGTGTGGCCAGCAGGAGTAGGGAAAAGATCGTCCCTCTGTGCTCAGCACTGGTGAGGCCACACCTCGAGTACTGTGTTCAGTTTTGGGCCCCTCACTACAAGACAGACATTGAGGTGCTGGAGCGTGTCCAGAGAAGGGCAACGAAGCTGGGGAAGGGTGTAGAGCACAAGTCCTGTGAGGAGCGGCTGAGGGAACTGGGGCTGTTTATTCTGGAGAAAAGGAGTCTGAGGGGAGACCTTATCACTCTCTACAACTACCGGAAAGGAGGTGCTAGAGAGGTGGGTGTCAGTCTCTTCTCCCAAGTAACAAGCAATAGAACAAGAGAAAATGGCCTTGTGTTGCGCCAGGGGAGGTTTAGATTGGATATTAGGAAAAATTTCTTCACCGAAACGGTTGTCAAGCACTGGAACAGGCTGCCCAGGGAAGTGGTTGAGGCACCATCCCTGGAGGTATTTAAAAGACGTGTAGATGTGGTGCTTAGGGACATGGTTTAGTGGTGGACTTGGCAGTGCTAGGTTTACAGTTGGACTTGATCTTGGAGGTCTCTTCCAACCAGAACAATTCTATGATTCTATAATTACATATTAACAGATACCCTCCAGTTTTCTAAATTGATAGAAATTAAACTCATGACAAAAATTCAGATTAAATTTCATTTCACTCTACTCAGATCAGCCTCCTCATCTGATTCCACCACAACTAGCCAGTCAGTCACGTAGAGTACAGAAAAAAGATGAATTGCCTCCTTCCAAGTTTTTTATTTTGCATGGTTACATTCTTTACAATACTTATATCCTCACAGTGTATGGTTTACAAAACAGCAATATGCCCTATTTTGCCTAAAAAGACAGCGCACCTACCTCTAAATTTCTTTGTCAGCTTTGCGAGAGGAGGAGAGAAAAGGAAGGACTCATTTTCCTCAACAGACAGTTTCTGATGCATGGCAGTTTTGCGGGACCTGGTTCTTGTAATGCGATCTGTTAAAGTTCTTGATGCTTCATCACGTCCTGATGGGTTTGTGTCTTCAAGCAGCACAGGACTGCCATCAGGTCCTTGGGGGGAGGCCTCCTCCCCTATGCTCTCCTCCAATATCGTTCGTCTCTTTCTGCCCCGACGCCCTGTCCTTACTGTGCTCCTGGGTGTGCTTGATTCCTCATTCAGCTGTGCAGGTGTTTGCTCACGAGTATCTGTCTGTTCTGGTTTAGCATGTGTAATTCTTCTCGTTCTTCTCCTAGGAGTATCAAGGATTTCCACTTTCCCACCTGAAGGGATGTCTTCCTGAGTAGAGAGAGATTCTGTGTCTGCCAAGAGATTTTGTGCCCCCTTCCTAGCACTCCTCCTAGGAGTGACGGGAAGTTTAGATTCTGTTTGAGGAAGTGATGATTTAGACAGATCAAGGTCAGAATTTTCTGAAACTTCTGATGAACTCATCTTCCTTCTTCTGCCTCTTTTAGTTGGCACAGGTAAAAGGAGTTGATCACTAGGCTGCACCTCTTGATCCTTGACAATATTTTCAGCAAATTGTAAATTAATGCTTTTCAGTTTTCTGGCACTTCTACTGGGACTGACTGGTGGTTTTCTCTTATGATCAGTGTCAATCTGGCCAGTTTCTTTATCTCCTGCTGAACTTTTTCCTCCTCTAGTCCTTTTGGAAGTAGCAGAAGCAATAATGCTACCTTCAGCAAGAGCCTCATTAGCCTCTTCCAAGAGTTCAGGTGCAGCTTCCTTTGCTCTCCTTAATCCTCTTCTTGGAGTAAGAGCTACGGACTGCGTACTGACAGACAATGTTTGTCCATCAGAATGGCTGCTTTCTACTTTTTCTGAATTAGTCTGTTTAGGCTTCCTACCTCTCCGAGGAGTAACAGGGATCACCGGTATTTGCTCATCTTGAGCATTTTCTTCTGTTGGAAGACTAGAAGTCTCAGATGCTTCTTTTGTTCGCCTGGTACTTCTCCTAGGAGAAAGTCCAAACAGAACTGGTTTGTCTGTCTTCAGTAGTTGCTGAGCACCTGCTGATGGAACACTTAAACTTCTACTCAGTTGTCCCCTTGCGCGTGTTCTAGGGGTGATGACATACTCTACTTGATGTATGCTGCTTTCATCTTCCACTCCTTCGGGTACAGTTGTTAAGGAAGCTTTTGCCTTCTGGAATCTAGTTACCTTTTTACCTATGGTTTCATGAAGAGACTGTTCTACAACTTCAGATGTAAATTCTTTACTTCTTGTGTCTTTAATTACATCCAGTAAGTTCTCAGCAATAGCTACCTTAATGGGTTCAGGCACATATGGGAGCGACTCTGCAATATTTTGAGATTCCTCATCACTAGTTACAGTGGACACTGAGTTGGTAACATGTCCTTGGTTTTCAGTATTTCCTAAATTGTTCACAGGTTTTTCCTCTGTTGTTGTGCCAGCCGGTTTAGAAGCATCTACTAATGTAGGATCTCCCATCTCCACTTCACCACCTTCTTCTTCCAAGACTAAAGTAAAATTACTTTGAGATATAAAGAGCTCTCCATCTCCCTCAGCTGCATCACATTCACCATCTTTGTTATCAGGCAAATCACAGGCAAACTGCTGCTCTATAGTATCATAGCTGTAGCGAAGAGTGCCTGATGGATGTAGTTCACTATATGGTGATGCTTCAGGTGCTTCTTCTGAGGTTTGTGCCTTATCCGCACTCTCTTCAATAACCTGAGGTTAAAAAATGTCTGTTAATGCATTATCAGTTACCAAACAGACTGACTTCAAACTCAGCTAGATGAAACTGAGGACAGTGAAATGCTGCTTTTCCTTTCAGATCACCACGGAGTGCAAAGTGAGAAACACACAATGTACTCTCGACTACAGATAAAAGTTTATGTATTTGAGGGACAGAGAACAGAGTGTTCGGTGTATGCGATCACATCCTCCGTTTCTGATATTCCTGTTCATGACTAACGATTTGCCACCACCCGAGAACAAAGTGAGCGGTTTTACAATACAAGCTGTAGACACAACTGGCAGGAATCATCACGCTGCAGCACTTTCTGGAATGACCCCAAATCCACACAGAGTGGCCGACTCTGCATCTGACAGGGTAAAATACGATTATGTCCCCAAAGTTTCAAGTTTCAGTCACGATAGTCGTGACTGCAATGCTTAGTCAAGCTGGCCAGGTATCGCATCTGACAACTCAACACTGCACTTTAAGCAATCACTCGGCTTGCAGGAGACAACACGTAGATTCTAAATACCTCCATCTCATGTTTTGTAGCTCCCTGCACTGAGCAGTTATTCTTTCCTTCCAGATCCCCGTGACATCCTCAAGCTTTTAGGTTGAGGAGAAAAGTAGTATCATCTGGTACGTATTTCAAGTGACTCAAATGCTCAACATGATAGAATTTAATCCATGTGTATAGACCCTTGCCCCACCCTCGAAGTCACAGCGCTAGCCAAGGACGGCGGAAGGAAGGAGCCACTCAACAGGAGTCTCCAGAGCATCTCCTTATTTTCTCGCCTCCTGCCTTGGCCAAAGTTGCTAAAGCATCCTATTATAGCAACGTGCCGTGCTTCAAAACTAAATCCAGGAAAAACTAGTCTGCATACACTGTCCTACAAATCTACAAACAAGAAAGCAGTAAGTCATTTGTCCTAAATTCAGTGAAGGCAGACAAGCCAGAAAGAGATGCTTACATATAAATCAGTAAGAACCAGTTATAACCAAAGCAGAAGAACCTTCCCTGTACTGCTACCTGAATGACTGCAGAAGCTTTGTGACCGTCTCACGTACCCGCTCCCTTCTTCCCATCACAAATTCTCCATTTACTCCCCTAAGTGATATATGTATTCCAAGTCCAGAAGCATCTTCTCTCCAGTCCTGTCCTAAATCCCAAAGCCGAGCTGAGCTCAGTGCAACCACCTCTTGCTCTTCATCCAAAAAGTATTTTCTGTTACTTAAGACCAACCTATTTGTGGTACGCCTGCCTTTCAGTTTGTATTTCACTCTAACTATCATTAATTCCTGTGAGTATAATCCTACAGGAAATTAACAGTATACTCTATACAGTACTTGGATTCATTGTGGCCGTCCTCTAAATAACTCATCAGCCCCAGTAGAAGCAAGAATAAGGGGGGAAAAATCTGGGACAACTGGAGAATCTCTAGTTCTAATTTCCAGTCCATGGAAACAACCTTTTCAAATTCGTAGTTTACAAAGTTTAGATGTTAAAAAAATATGGTTTTACAAAAAACCCACAAACAACCCCAAACAAAAAACAAACAAACAAGCAAACAAAACAAAACAAAAAAAGAGTTTTAAGAAGCTGGAAATATCTTGACACTGAAATTAACTCATTACTGGGAATTCTGTTAATAATGAAGAAATAGTGAAGGACCTAAGCACCTAAATCATCCTGAAAATGAGTTTGGTTCCCACATCATTTTATCATTTGGTAAATGGCCCCCAGTATCAAAAAGCTGCACTCCAAATAAATGCATGGTTATTTTAAAAAATAGTTTAGGCATTTTTTTGTACTACTGCAGCTCTCAGAGGCCAAGCTTCAACACATTCTTTTCTGTGTTATAGGTACAGAAAATGCATAGCAGAACAACATATCTGCCCTCACATAATGAGGTTTTAACTTGTGTTAACTAGCTAAAGAAACTGAGATGGTTTTGTGTGCCTTCTAATTGTCAGTTAGACAGGACTATCCTCAATTTGCAAAGTGCTTCCTATTTTTTAGAAAATGGGAAAATAGTTTACTTACATTACTTTCCTCAGTTTTAGGAAGATTGTTAGAAACAGTTATTTCTTCCTGTGGAAAAGGAACATTTTCTTCAACTTCTGCTGCTTCTAGGTTATGTTCTTTAGGTAAATCCACACACTTCCCCTCAAGGTGATTTTCTGAATAAGTACTGACCACATCCTCAGTCTCAAGGATACTTCTCAGAGCTGGAAGAAATTTCGTAATTTTAACTGCTATATAAATGACACAGGTTTAAGCAACAGAAGGTAACAGACAGAGCAGGAGTCAAGAATACAGTTCTCCATCCTGCCACATATATTGGGCTTTCTCCAAAAACTAGAAGCCAGAACTATCTATCTGGTAAAGGAGGCAGCCCCACAATAAAAAAAAAAAAATAAAAAAAAGAGGAAGGGGAAAATCAGCTGGCAAGTCCATAGAGACAAAAAACAACAGAGGAAAGGGTGGCTGGAAAGGTACACTGATAGCTATTTATTCTTCACAGCCTGAATACCGAGGATGCATTATCTTTTAAAACAGTAACTCAAGCAGCAGATCCCATAGCACACAAATTAGCAGTCGTGTACAACATTAAAATAAATACTGATCTCTCCTTCTAATATTTTAAATTCTACCAGTTTTCTCAATATCTTTATCAACATACTATCTCACTACAAGAAAGACATAGAAGTGCTGGAGCGTGTCCAGAGAAGGGCAACGAAGCTGGGGAAGGGTCTAGAGCACAAGTCCTATGAGGAGTGGCTGAGGGAACTGGGGATGTTTATTCTGGAGAAAAGGAGTCTGAGGGGAGACCTTATCGCTCTCTACAACTACCTGAAAGGAGGTTGTAGAGAGATGGGGGTCAGACTCTTCTCCCAAGTAACAGACGACAGAACAAGAGGAAATGGCCTCAAGTTGTGCCAGGGGAGGTTTAGATTGGATATTCGTAGAAATTTCTTCACCGAAAGGGTTGTCGGGCATTGGAACAGGCTGCCCAGGGAGGTGGTGGAGTCACCATCCCTGGAGGTATTCAAAAGATGTTTAGACGAGGCCCTAAGGGATACGATTTAGTGGGGGACTTAGTAATGCTAGGTTAATGGTTGGACCCGATGATCTTGGAGGTCTCTTCCAACCAGAACAATTCTACGATTCTATGATTCTAAGAACAGGAACATTCACTATGCATTTTCTACAAGGACTTTGAGGAGGGTATTCTCTCTACAGTTTAATGAAAGGTAGCAGTAACATGCTACTACTACTTCAATCTGAGACACCTGTAGTGGTATGGCAAGCTACACATTTTACTTCAGGAGTTCAACTACCTTAACTCACATAACATCTCCAACATACTGTACATACATTCACTGTCTGCCTCCAGGGATTCAGAAAGCTGCGGACTTGTTGCAACTGGTATGGCTTTTTCTTCTGATGAAGAGGACATTTTGGACTCCTGGTGGTTTGTTTCACTTCATGAACAGAAAGAGAGAAATTAATCATAAAGCTTCCAAACAAACCCTGAAGAGCTTTACAAATTACTTTCTCACTATAAAATCTTTAAGTTTTAAAACAGAAAAAATTAAGACAAATTAGAAATTCCTTTATCAACATATTCAATTTATGACTCATTTTATGCAATGCATCAAGTACTTAATGTTCTTCCCAGATATCTAACACTAGATAATAACATAACAACAGAGTTGTATTAAAGAATAATATATTATTTGTCCTTTGTAGAAAGAGTGCAACTGCTATGTTGGAGGTTTAGAACAAACCGAACAGAAGTTTGTACCAGTGTTAAGTTACCACTTGAAACTAATGGTTATTTCATTACTGACATTCTGTCTTTATCACTAAGCAGTTGCAGCTTTTAAAATATCTGATGAGAAAACTGCTTCCCTTTCCATAAACAAATAGGTGCTAATTGAGCACACACAGAAAACTGAAATTAAGTGTATAAAATACTGCCAGAAAGTATTCAAACCCCCAAAATAAACCTGCTAACGTTACAGGAATCTCAGGTATAATTTTTAGCTACACAACTTTCAGACAAAAGCAAGGCTTATGTTCACAGTATCTGCTTAGTAACCCTCAAACTGTAAAAAGGTTAATATAGCCTGTTGAATGAAGTCTTTATCACCATACTTTGGGGTCTCTGATTTGAGAAAAAAGGCTCCAATTGACAGCTAGTCATTCTGACTTATATTCATGCCAAATTTGTTCTGTTCACAGACAGAAAGGAAAAGAAAAGCTGTTAAATATTAGAACACAAGAAAGAACCAATACCAAGTCAAAATCATAGTTTTCAAACACAGGAAAGCCAGCAGTAACATGTTGTGTGAACCCAAGGATGTATCTATTTTATAAACTTACCCTTCACCTGCAGTCCCAAAAGGAGCAGCCTCAGCAGCTTCAAACACCAATTTACCATCCTCAGGAAGGGTAAGACATTCAGCATTTGATTCTTCCACAAATCCTACAAAAATAGACAGATGGATGACTTCTCTGTTGCACTTAACATCATTTCTTTTAAAATGCTTATTTGATTTTAAGGTGAGCCTTTATGCATTTCATCTAGGATAGTGATCTAACACAGAAGGTCTGAATTCTTCTTTCCAGTACAAGAAGTCTAATGCATAATTTCAGTCAAGAAAACAAAATGACCACTGATATTCTGTTCACAAACTAAAACTTGATATGTTACTGACCTAATACATAAAAACTTCAGAAAACATCCCTCTTTCTTAAAATTGGGTAGTAAGTTTTCTTATTTCTTTTTGGATATTTATCTCATTCCAGCAATGCTTCTTTCCTTTCTTAACTTCATTCCCCCTCTTCTACAAGAATGCATCTAAGGTCTTTTCTTGTTCTTTTTTCTAATGATTGACTGGTAGTGTTGAAACCTAACTGCTTGCTAACCTGTTTTTATCTCAACAGGTTAAATTTTAGAAATGTCCTCCCTTTCTTCTTTGTTTCTACTGTCTGCTTCCTCCAGATCCAGCAATTACCTTTGCAGACAGTATGCAGGACTGGGATAATTTTGCTAGCTCAGGCCAAACCAGAGAGCTATACTGACTGCCCTCTAATACTTCCAGAGTACTGAAATTGTACAGAACGGCTTGTACCATAGTCCAGCAATGACAAAGTTTCTTTATAAGGTTATTCTTTAATGATTAGTACCTTATCATTTTTTTTAATGAAAAGCACCTTTGATTTCTTGTACAAATACAAGACATCTAAAATAGGACAGGCAAACGTTTTGACCTATCTTACTAGAAGCACTCAGATCTGGAGAACTCCTTTCAGCCACGTACATGGAGTCCATATCTGGGAACTCCTGTTATTTAAAAAGAAAAAGAGCTGAGGAACTGCAATAGCAACAATCACTCTCCAGGATCCTCCAGAATCATCTCAGACTTAAGACTGAATCAGGCCGTATATGATGCGCTGATACTGGAGTACACACTCACTGCTACGAACTGTTTCAAGACATCAGACACAGAACTCTGACACTTGCATACATGTCCCAGGAATAGCAAACTTTTTTTATAAAGAGCTGAACGGACTGAGCTCTGTTTGTCCAATACTGACTGTAGCTGTGTTTGCACATCTTCTCCCTGTTCCTGCACTACTTTCATTCACAGCTCTTCATCACTGCTCACTAGCTAGTGAGCTACATCTCTTCTAATCTGCCAGCAGACCTGCTCATATGAACACATCCTCAGCAGCTGGACTGGCTTGAGTGAGTTGAATTGAGCCGAATTACCAAAGACCAGCTGAAATAGGTTTGGAAAAGGCTGCATAAACTGTTGAGCCAGCGAAATGAGCAAGCATAGCTGTAATGAGAGGCAGATACACAAGCAGACTCACTTCCAGAAGAAAACTATTTAACTGAGCACTAATGAGATGGGTTAAAAAAAAAAAAAAAAAAAAAAATCTATCTAGTCAAAGCATGCCATACACTAAATTACTGTAAAAAAACCTGTTGCCTACAGAACTACCCCTAAAACGTTACCAGAAGCCTATGTTTTCAACTTGTATCCGTCTCAGAACTCCCACAAATCACTGCTGCCTCGCAGCTGCAATTACACACAAGAAATGCCAGCCAAAAGCACTATACATTCATAATGTCCAGGATACCTAAAAAAGGACTCAAAACACAGTGGCAATTTTAAAAGCTTAGGCCAAGGAAGTGCCTAGGACACTTGTGAATGCTCCTCGTTAACTGTTGCACTCATCAGTAATTTAACCTTTTGAAGACGTTTGAAAAATTCAGAATCTTAGGTTATCATAGGATGAAACACACCAGCTTCTTTTCTTAATTCTGATGAATCTGGTTGTTCCATCTGGAAAGGTTTATCTTCAACTACTTCACTGTCTTCTTCCTTCCCCGATTCTTGAAAATTGGCAGTTTCTTCAGTGGAAGAATTAGCTGGTTTAGCAGCTATAAAGATGACATCATCTTCAAAATCACCAGGTGATTTTGCATCATGATATTCCAAAGTAGTTTGGTCTGACCTGGCAGAGAAGTTACTATTTTCTTTGCTGACATCCATTTTCTCCAAACCATCTCCAGCTATGCTTTCTGAAGACTCTTCTATTTCAGCACGATCATCCTCAGGACCACTCAGAGTAAACAGAGTTGGTTTATCTCTACTTTCAGACCAAGTATCCTCTACTGCTCCATGATGATGCTCAGATGAAGCTCCAGATAGTGCTTTACCATCTTCTGTTACCTTTGTTTTAAAAAAAAAAAAAGTTCACAATCAATAATAGGCATATGCTTTTTGTCAAAGCAAGAAAAAAAAGAACAAATATATACTGATACTTGTAAGTTTTACAAGTGTCACCTTAAGCAAGGCACTACAAAATTAATTCTCAATTCTAGCCCTATCTTAGCTTTTAAAACTGAGTGTAAACATTAATCACACTTTTGACTGCTAATTGGAGTTTCCACAACCTTGGAGAATTAAGATGAAGTGGGTCTTGTAAGTGCTTGCTTACACTGTCATATCAAGGCTGTTGATTGGGTTCACTACTGTGTTTTCAAGAGGGAGCTTTGCATACCTAAAAAAATAACTCAAGATTTCTCTTTTTTCATGCTTGCCTTTTCAACTTGCATGCACTACTAAAATATTTTAGTGCTCACTATGCCTGTAGCATGGAACAAGTCAATGAATCTGGCCACACTGCATTATTACTAAGAACTTCATATAGGAGAGAGAGCCTCTTGTTACAATTGAGTAGCTCTTTATAAAAGGCAGTAAGATGCACAATAAAACAGAGAATGACAATTTGTTAATACGTGTACGGAAAGCTCATACTAGCACATGCCCCTGTTCTGCCCCTGATTTTGATACGTTACTTCGGCAACTGCATGATGAGCTGAATCAGGGAATCCAACTGACAGAACAAAAGGAGTAGAAGGGGGCAACTTTCAGATGGACCAACTTCATTTGACAACCATATGAATGCTGCCCCTGGTGCAAGGCAAGAAACAAACCCGAGAACGTTAGGGCTAGAGAACAGACAACAGCACAGCTCCCTTCATCAGGAGTCTATTTTTACCATAACTGAAGTAAACTCAGCCTTGCAAAAAGACAGACTGAAAGTAAATGCAGCTCGTGAGTTTTGTTGCTTTCAAAGCTGTTTAATTCACAAAACTTAACAAACCCAAACAACTGACTCAAACTACATTCCTTATCTTCCTGCCATACCACCATTTGAAAAGGTAGAGTGGGAAGCTGAACTAGCAGTTTGGAACAATCATAGTTCTTAACACCATGTGAGTAAAAACCACCAAGGTCACTGGTATTATATAGGTATATGCTCCTGCAGGCACATGATGTTACAGAAGGTCTAACATAACCTTTTTTGCCCAAATTAAAGTCTGCCATTCTGATTTGCAATTCCAATGCTCAATGTAAGGAGTTTTGGCGACCTTTAAAAAAATCTAAGTCAAATCACAGTCTATAAAGTCTTTACCTGCAAAAAATCACTCACTACAGCCCAGCTTACCCCAACAGTCCATTTTGCATTCGGGTTCTCTTCCCTGAAAGATATTCTAGGTTCCTTTGCTCGTAGTGGAGGAGTCACTGATCGTCCTGGAGATGCAGAGGGAGTTGCTACAGGTGTAGTGCGAAGGCTGGATCTGAGAATAGACTGAGGAGTAAATCCAGGAAAACCAGAAGCAGATGTGGCCAAAACCTTAGCTCTCTATGAAAAGAAATAAAAACATTTTATTTCAAACCAGTTAGATCTTCAAAACAGACGACTTCACCTGTCCAAACTATTAGTTTAGATTACCAGCTGAGTTGGTACCAGCACAAGGGACAAAGTTTTGCCTCTGCGCTGCTCTTTTACAAAGGTACAAGACCCGTAATGATAAAAAAACATGCTTTTTATGTCTCTTTTGGCTTTTTCTTTTTTTTCATGCCAACATTAAAAGTTAGTTTTCCAATTAATTTCCTGAAGAAACAAGGATGTGACATCTTGTTGTCTGCCATGTTATCTCCCATCCCAGTAATTTTTGCAATTTCTGCACTGCTCTTCTAAAAGGCATACAACTTCAAACGTTCCCCCGGGTACACTGACTGAAAACACTGCCATGCAAAATGGCAATCAGCAAAGCAACAGCGATAGCTTCTTTTTTCACTAACTCATCAATCCGCGCACTAGACTAAATTAAGAGAGATTGCTGTAAAAATACCTACACCTCTTTGTCTAGAAGCGTTCAGGTCTTCTTAGCTCAGCGCAGAAGAGATTTTACAGTATTGAAAGGGTTAAAAAGGAGGCTAATGAAACTAGCTTAATGAAACGGACACTATTTAATAAGAAGAGAAAGGTTATCATTCAGAAAGATCACAACTTTGTTCAGGTAGGCAAAGGCAAAAAGATCAGCACCAAGAAGACAGGCCAAGTGTTCTTTCCTTGCACAATAAGACTTTGATGGCAGGGAACGGAAATACGGTTTAACACAAACAATTCATAACTCAAATTACTGCAAAAAGCCATCACTGAATTGGACAGAGACTGGCATCACGTAACCGACATCACTTAGTTGGCATTCACTTAACTGGATCAAGAAACTGAAGCGTACACATCCTTGCTCGTAGGCATGCGAGTCCAACTATACAGAGCTATTGAGCACTTAAAGAATGAGATGGTTAAGCTACAAATTGCACCTGTAAGTATCTAAGCATATGGAAAAGTCCAATTTTAACTTACTTGGGTCCTTGGAACACAAACAAGTGTATTTCACAAAGCTTTCATTTGAAACAAAGTTTACAGGCGTTTGGTTTGGTTGGTTCTTACCGTTCTTCTAAAATACAAACCTTAACCACAAGAGGAGTCTCTAGTAAATTGAGCTCTGATGCCCCTGAAAAATTCTTTTGTGAGGTGGAGCCATGCAGATTTGATTTCAATGGGCTGGATGCCATGAATGAAGTAGAAGCTCTGCAGGGTGACTGCCAGCTACCGCCCTGTGCTGCAGAACATGAAGGAACAGGACAAACCACCAAATCCAGCAATCTGTTAAGAGACACAATTTAAAATATGAAAACAAATAAATAAATGGAAAAAATCATGCTGCGTTCAAACAATTTGAGATGATACAGAACAGAAACTTTCCGTGAACAAGAAATACGGGTGAACCCTCACTTTTTGGGTGACGTATCAAGGTCATGAACAAGTTACAGGCATTGTCCTTTTTTTTTAAAATTATTTCTTTACATTTCGTACTTAGTTTCCTAAACCACTGCCGCAGACGCAAGAGTAATCCAATTTCAACTTGCACAAGTGATGTAATTCTCATGTCAGAGGAAAATTCATCTACATTTCAATGCTGGGACCACTTCAAATTCTCCACTTAGTTGTGTCCCTGGGTTGACCTTTTCTTTAACAGATACAAAACTAAACGCAAACAGAACACTTTGCAAACACAGCAACTACACACACACACACACGCGCACACACACACACGCACACGCGCACACGCACACAAGCACATATTCATAGGAGAAGCAACACCTTTTTGAAATAGTCATTCTGTAGATCTACTTTACCTGGAACATTTTTGTGAAAATTTTGTAACTGGTGTCCCAACAAACGCATCGGGCAACTCTGTCTCGGGGAGAGGATGCGTTGTGACTGGTGGTTCTGTAGCTCTAGGACTACAATTAAAAGGAAAATGTAATGGACTTTCATTCCCCTGAAGTCCAAACATACCAGAACTCAAGTCTATTTGACCATGCCACCTGTAGGAAAATCATCTGGCAACGACTAGCCCCTACTCCGCTCTTTACAATTCTGCCTATTTGTAAGTAAAACAGGCAGAAACGAAGCAGAAACTGGGCAGGAAGTGGTAAAAGAGGACTATTTGATCGCACAATCAAGGCTATCAAAATCCAGACACCAAGAGCTTGATGGTAATCAGAGTTTTACTTTCAGCTAGCTATCTTCAATTCTGTCAACACATTTACCACAATGTACATATATGTATTTGCATAAATAAGATTGTCATAGCAGAAAAACTCTCTCTCCAAATATTACTTGTGATGTATTGATTCTGAGATGTTCTATATTGGATGTGCCAAAAAGCCCAACAACGCTTTCTCCAGGTACACCTTCCCTCCAAAACACTAACATAATTCAAATGGATTCTTCTCGCTCGCTCCAAACACGTAGCTCAAGACTAAACTTTGTTAAAAGGCCGCTTACCTCTCATATTGTGAGAAACTGGTTTTCTGCTCATTTCCTACCCATACTTCTCCAATTTTGGACAATACATTACTGATGAAAGTTGCTCTTGTATGCACATTTCCTGCATTAGCTTGTTTTGGTACTGTTGATAATGGCTTTGGTCTTGTGACTGTAAAGCGAGAGGGGAAAAATATCAGCCTTGTGTAATCAAAGTGAAGGTCAGTTGTCCACTATGTTTCCCTGCCTAAAAATTACCTTCTCTTAAGACCGACGAAGGCAAACGGTAAGGCTTGGCTCGCTCTGCAGCCAGCTTCCTTTGAACTCTAGGAAGGATCTTGCCATATTGGTCTAGTATAGAATTTCTGGCAACTGCTCTCTCTCTCAAGCGAGGATCACGATCATTCTGACAAATGAAAAGCATAAAGCAAAAAGTTAACTCATTACAAGAAGTTCATGGCACAGAACTACCTGTGCTATCTCTAATTAGTGAATAAATGTCCTCGACAGGTACAGTGAAATTCATCCACCGCACAGAACAGCGGCAAGTTCTCCCCATCAGCACACACCAATTTCACCTGGTACTTTTAGCAAAGTAGAAGGAAGAGCAGAATAATAACAGAACCTGCAACTTGAAGTCGAAACAGTTCCGGCACTCTGCAGAACCTCATCCTGAGACACTTGTTAGCACCTGCCATTTTCAAAGGGCTTACAAAACAGCAGGCTTTCCCTTGTTTTTCCTGCAACACCCGTGCCCGAGATGACTGAATATACGGGACAACTGCAAATGACGTTGGACAAAATGATGTGAATGTTAAAACGAGCAAGGAAAAGCTACCTACACACGCCTTCCGGCTGGAAGAAAGTTTTCAAATGCAGGACCTAAAACGTCCAAGACCACCTTATAAGTTTGATGCACTGGAAAACTATGGTTCCAGAAAACAGCAAATGCATCACAGATTCATAACAGAAGGTCACATAATACAAAATCTAATTGGGCTCTTTTGAGAAATAAAACTCGGGTAAGAATTTCTGTCATAAAAGCAGTAACATGAAAGCTGTGGAATTGCACAGCTCACCCTATAACTCAAGGAAAGAAAGAAAAAAAAAAAAAAATCCCACCCCACAAATTTTACCTGCGGATTGGCATCCAGACTGCTCTCAGCTACAAAAATAAAGTTGCATGCAAGATGCAAGAGATGACATACAACACAGTCTTCGTTCCACAGAAAAGAGCGACCCAAACAACCTTCCATAATCTCAACCGTACATAACATACATATCTGACTAACTGAATGATAAGATTGGCTGATAGAAAAGATATATATTTATTCCTCAGATGCAAACAAACTATTTTAAGTGGAGTCAACAATGGTCTGTAACACTGAATTTAGAACTTCACAGAGTTGCTTTGGAGTAGTGGAATATTCTGCTCAACTTTTAGGTTCAGCTGTAACTTAAGGTGTAGAAACTCACTCCCACTCTTTCAAAGAACGGTAGAAAAAACAAAGCAGGATTTTTATTGAGTACTCTCAAAAGTGGTTAGTAACACCTAACAGAAACTTGCACACTTGACAGAACTTTTACGCTTACCATAAGAGTAACGTTCATTGACTGATTCAGCTGTAGTGCTGGGATATAGTTGGCACGCTGCAGATGGTGGACTAAAAGAAATTCATGATTCTGAACACCGGCGTTGGTCTGTAAAAACTTCTCCAAACACTCCTAGGAGAAATAACACATTTCCAAAATCTGGTATCATCCTGCCTCTTCTCTTTTCAAAGAGACGATTAAGATTTTGTCTCTTGTCTGCACTTACTCGTTCCGTGTCTGTGAAAGGTAGCCTCAGCAAGTCTTCCATTAGTCCCATCTCCTGACAGATTTCATACGTGTGTTTTAACAGCTCTTCTATGTTTAACTTCGTGGTATGGTGCTGCAACAGACCCCAAGCCTCCACCATACACCTGCAATTAATTGTTTTGAGATGCAAAGGCATGTTAATAGTATAAGCAAAAAGAGGCCCCCAAATTACTGTAGTCAAAGTTTAAGGGAAATGGAGGGGATCGTGGTTTGTATTATTTGTTCTCCGCTTTTCACCCTATTTCGGGGCCCAAATGGTGAGACATATTGCTTTACCTATTGGACAACAGCACAGTGAGGAAAAGCCGCACTTCACTACTGCTTGACATTGGCGGCTTCATCATCTGCATGTAGCTGAGGGCTCGCCTATGCTCTCCTTGGCACATGAGGGACTGAATAATTCTCATGTGTTGCCATGACTCAGTTTTGATTGTAGCTGGATGAAAGAGCAGCGCCAGTGAATTCTGTCAAAGTTAGAGATCGCGTTGATTCAGATATATACGTACACGCATGCAACAAAAGTATTCAAAAGTGTCTTAGGGAAGGGTGAACGTGGGTTAAATAAACCTAGAGGACTGACTAACGAAATACTTGACACGGGACGTGCAAATCAAAATTCTGAAGTATTTGCAGAAAAAAACCCGTCACTTAGCCATACGGAACAAAGCGAGTGTTTTAAAAGGAGTAATTCACACTTGTCTAGGTTAACCAAATCTCAGGATACAAACATCCCTTTTTGTAAATAAAACCAAATAAGACGTTACTCTCCCAGACAAACCGACTATAGTAACATCGTGACAGGCAAAGGACAACCTTCAGCACCAGAAAGAACATGAATTAGGTTGAGAAGTCACTCTCGCAGTCCTCTGTCTCGAATCTCGCTGCTATGATGATCATCGTTTCAATATTTGAAGTACCTAAACTACTGTTTCTGAGAGAGTGCTCAACTAACTGGTCTGCTAAAAACAACCTAAACGGAGGGCTTTCAAAATTCAAATGTCAAGCATTAGTAAAGTGGATTTCTTCTTTGTTTTAATCAATTTCCTGTCAAAGTGGTTAAAACAAAATTTCCTATCAGAATTTATTGCTCAAGATGTCGCAGCAGTATTACAAAGAAGCTTCTAACGTTTTATCACCCGTTAGCAGCTAAGCACCAACTTTTAAAAATCATTTTCAAGATTATAGCTTTGTACTGCAATGCATGTCTAACTAAACTGTAACGTACTTACTTCATAATCATTGTGATCGAGAAGCCAAAAGCCTTGAATAAGCTTAACAAGACCCCAAGGGATAGCAAAGGCAGTGGGGAAGGAGTCGATGGAAGTTTCTGTCTTATTTGGAAAGGAATGCATGATATCTAGCAGCAAGTAAATTGTCTGATATCAAGTACCTAATTAAGGCTAATACATTTGTAAGGCCAACAATTTATCACAGTACATTTAGAAAAGCAGAAAGAAATAAGAATATAAAAGCGGGAGGAAGCAGAAAACACCAGTGTCTTAGTCTTGCCATTTAGAGCTCTTGTAAGCTAAAGAGTCAGGTCCTAACAACACAATTGCATGCCGAATAAATAACCAGAAAGAAATACTCTTTCATTTCTGTACGGCATTCAAAAAGATTAACCTTAAATAGTTCAATACGTCAGTTATAAACTCAGGCTCCCTCTTTATAGTCAGTGGAGCTACCAGCTGGACATTCCAAACATTGGAACATCCAATGCTTCAAGCAAGCAAAGGCTACAGTTGGGGTTTTTCCCTCGTTTCCAGAGTATACAAAACAATGCGCATTATGGCGTCCTTACAAGACAACTTAGCTCTGAATGATTAAAACTGGATTTAAACCAGTGCATGGATCACTCACGGGTAGTGCCACGGTAGGAGCCATTTGCTACAGACACGCGTGCTCGAAAAAGTTAAAAACTATGTTAAATTTTCAGAAAAGCTAAGGGAGGTTTTGCTCTTTAACATTTCTCAGTAAACCCGTTTTCTCATATCAGAAAAGACTTTGCAACAAAACTTTAAAAAAAAAGAAATCCGGCGTACAAAGAAGTAAAACAATGCCTCTGTCTACGACTTCATTCTAGACAAAGTGTTTTCACTTGCATTGTGTTTGAAGCATAACTTCAAAACTGTTATTACACACGCAGGTGACAAACATTTAGGAACATTTATGTGCGTATACTGAAGGTGTAAGAACATAACTAGAAAGGATACAATTGCATGTTTGTAGCTTTCTTCAACGCCTTCCAGCAAATAGAGATCCAGCAGTGCCTGAAATGAAAAATTAAGTGGTTTTTAAAAACTCCTGTCTTTTGGAAATCGTTGGCTTTTGGGGGGGGGGGGGAGGGTGTGTGTGTGTGCTGTGGGGGGGTGGGGGTGGTGGTTGTTTTCAGTGACCATGACACTCACGTGTAAACTAGCAGGCGGGTATTTCCCAGTTCCTCCTTCATCTCTCCGCCACAACTTCTCAACTTGGTCGCCTAACTGGGAAACCATTCCGTCAATCAGCAAGCAGTCAGAATCCCATTTTCCTCTGCAACAAAAGGTAGCAAGGATTTGGACAGAGTAAAACACTCATTCCAGCCTCTCAGTGTAACGGATTTCCTCCGGTCAAAACAGAAAAAAAGCTCCCCTGAGTCAAAGAAAGTCACAAACATTCAAAAGCACGATTATGACTTGAAATGCCCATGAGAGAAATTTCTGCGTCAGATGAAAGACGTTCTTCAGATCGTTTTCAATTGCAATGATCCTTTCGTTGTCAGGTTTTCTTTCGTGTTGTATTACTTGTAATACAAAGGAAGTCTAAACAAAGTTTTTTGAAGTGCCAAAAATAACCACTCTCCTCCTGCCTAACAGAGGAAACGTAACAGTATCAAAATACCGGGACGATTCTTTATCACAAATCTAACGCCTCAAATCGGAGTGTTCCCCTACACAGCTGTGAGACAACGTAACGGCAATTTCACATTTTCTTCTCAGCATCTCCCTTTTGTTACTGAAAAGAAGTTATTGTCAGAAAGCTGAGCATACAGGCAAATTTTAGTATCATCTTACGCAGCATTTCTGTTTCCATACCCGTACCGCTACAACTGCGGATGGCTGAACTTTTAAAAATGACTCTCTTCAAAAGCCCACCGCAGCCTTCTGCTGACCGCAACGCTACCCTTTAATTTCCCGATGATAAAAAGCAGCAAGAGCACACTAGAGGTTGCATGCTTCTAAGGAGCACGTGAGCCTGTATGTAAGTCACTTGAGAAGGAAGCTAAGTGAGAGGAACTTCAAAGTCAATACCTAATCCGCTGCAGCTTCCGCCTTAACCCCTCTTGCAGCGTCTCGTTCGCAGTGCCACAGACGAAGCTTCTGTAGGTCTTTCGTTAGTTTTCAGTACAATTTCCAGAGAAAAATCGATTATCCCCTAAGCCAAGAAATATCACCTATATGCTCGTAAGCTCGTCCAGGAAAGAGAGTTTACATGAGGAAGCGACTGTTACCCAACAGCCGGTAGAGCGCTGGGGCTGCCAACCACATGCAACTCAACAGAACACACGCGTCACTGAAGTCAAAGAGGATTGCCGGCAAAGGCATTAAGCACAGCAAATACAACTGTTGATAGCAAAGCCATTCGCTTCCACTCCCAAATGTGCAGTGGAAGCATTGGAGAGTTGTCCTGTAAGGCTCACCTTGATAAATGCTCCAGTTTCTGTCGATGAGCAGTATAGTAGCTCTGAATCAGAGGATAATTGTAGAAAGGTCTAGACAAATGCATATCGTCGTCTACAGGCAATAAAGTAAAAGCAAGTTAAAGAAGTACCGTCACATTTTTAAACTGAAATTTTTGACTAAAAAGACAGAAGATCATGCCAGCTAAGCATCAAGAAGGCTCCAACTCTGGAAGAAGCCAATCCTGGTGCTGCCTTTGCTAAAAGGGATGTAAAGACACAAGACTCGGTTCCTTCTTGTCTCAAGTGCCCTTTCAACTTTACAGTTGATGTGGCATTCAGAACATGCAGTCTAAGCTGAAGTTCACTATAAAAACAAACCACTCTCAAAGGGAATGGGGTTTGAACCATGTCATGTGAGCATTTGTAAGACAGTTAAGGCTGACAATGGCATTCATAATCCATCCAAATACAGAAGGATTTCCAAGGTGTATTTTTTCCTCAAGCAATAAAGAAAAAGTTCAAAACATGCAGGTAATGCTTCTACTGCAAAAACAAGCATTCCGGTATTTGTTGTTTAATAGTAGCTTGTTTAAAATCCCAAGGATTTCCAGCTGTGGACACAAGCAACTCCTTCAAGTCAGAGGCTTATTGCTAGTTCTAAAAAACAGCCGGGAGAGAATCTGCTTGCATTATTCTACACTATGTATTTGAAAAGCCCGCAAACTCTCACTTTCACCGGCAGAGCTTCAGCATACGCTGAACCAACACGGCTCGTTACTCACAGAACATTTCCAAAAGCGTGCCTAAGAATGTGTTCCTAGGAATCACTTCCCGGAGAGTCACGTAACATCACGCACGTTACAAATGTATTACAGCTTATGCTTACCTAAACCCTCTGGAAGGAGACTGGACCGACAGAACCAGATGACCACTTGTGCATACAAAGAAACAAGGCCAGTTACCACCTGCTTATTTGTCAAGCCTGTAAAACCTGAAAAAAAGGCAAAAGATGATTTTTGTTATGCAATTCCTTTTGTTTTTACAAAACTCCCTTCATCAGACCAAATAGAAAGTATAAAAATAACACGGTAAAAATCTTGGGCTTTGCATTTTTTGCTCTGTATTGCTGTCCTATTTGAGGAAAAAACCCACAACACCACCAAAACAAAAAAGCAACCCCTACAAAGAACCCGATTCACGCAAGGTTAAAACAAAAAAAAACCCAAAGCCTGAGCTATTAAATACACTCACACATAAGACTTTTGGTTTTCACGTAGCAGAGATTTTCACTATAGCAGATTCTTTTTTTTTCCTCTCAATATGCCAAGAACAATTGAGAATATGAAAAGCTATAGAAACCCAAGTAACTTACTTTACAAGTTACTCATTTATGCTTCCTTCATGCTTTTAGTAACTTGCCATACAATGTTTGCACGCAATTATTAATTGCTAGCTAAGGATTAAAAGGATTCATTTTCAGCATTACTACATTCAGTTGCTGTCATTTCAACCCAGTTGCTTACATAGCTTCCTGCTGAACGCAGCCTCCCCTACCCACTTGCGTGAACTCCCCAACAAACTATTTCCCCGAGCTCAACGCATATGAAGCGGTAGGCCCAACTTCTCCCATTTAAGCCCCTTCTCCCAGCTAAATTCAAATGTCTTCCAACCACCAAAACCAACAAAAGCTCATGTTTCCACCATTACAACCCGAGCGTAATTCCAAATCTTACTAAAACATACCAAAGATTTAGTAGGACTATGACAAACCTTTTTCAGTAAGCTCTTGTGCTTCTGTTAGAAAACAATTTAAGACTGTGCTAAGGTTGCTCAAAAGCAACTGGCAGTGCTGAAGAGACTGTAACGTCTGTGGGTCAATGAAGTTGCAAGAGCCATCAAACAGCGGAACACCTTTTCAAGAATAAATATGACATCATTAGCCTACAGAGCAACTGCAGAGTTTCAAAGTACACTTCAAGAACCGCCTGCAATACCATATACCAGCAGATTACTGAAGAAGCGCAATTAGAAAGAATGATTTTGTGTTGGCAGAACGACTACACTGCTACTCACATATTTGGTCAAATTCATCTTTTGTGTAGATCACTTTGTTCCACGTCCACTCGAGAACAAACCGTAAATTAGCAGCAGAACTTGGCTGCTCTTTAAAAAAAGAAAACAAAAAAGAAATGAATCAACGAATTCCAACTCAAAAACAGAGAACATCGAAACAGCATAAGAAGGAGTACCTTCAGATGTCCACTGTTTAATGCATCCAGTCAGAAGTTCTAAGGAACCTGTCCGGACAGCAGCTGACAATATCGCTTTTAACTGCTCCTCCTAAACAATGGACAAAATAAAGTGAGAAGCTTACAGACTGTCACTATCTGAACCATCAATGGGAAAGGTTGGTTTCTAACTGCATACTCATTCAGACATCACAGAGTCAGTCGATCAGTACACATGCAACTGATTCCACCTTTTTTTTCTTAATTCCAGCCACAGCCTGGACTGCTCGTTGGTCTGAGGAACTCCCTAAATTTTTCCTCTGACATTTCAACTTACTGAAGGCTAATTCTAATCTTTATTTGCATGCCTCTGCATTAGAGTCTTCATTTACTGAGTTCCAAGTAACTATTGTTAGAAACATCCTCGGCTAACACCCTTTACGCGTTTTGTGCATGTATATGTTTGCCATCAGGAACCCATGAAGCGGACAGAACAAACACAACTAGGCAATGCTTGCATGGACACAGCGAAGCTAAGGTCAAGCAGCTGTTCAAATACTCTCTTACAATGGAGTGGCAATCCTTTAGAAGGATAACAGGTCTGCACAGACAGGCAATATTAAGCGGTAGCTTCTTTCAGCTGGTGTTCTGAGACTTCTTTCAGGTGAAATGATCCTTCCTAAAATTTTACTTTTTTCTTTTTGGTTTTGTGGGTGGTTGGTTGGTTGGTTGTTTTAAACACATTCTTTCCCTTCTAGGCAAAATCATTACATTCAAAGCGATTTCTACACATTAGCATACGCATGTGATAGTTCCATCTTTTTTGGAAAATGGGTTTTTTCAGACAAGGAAACCCACCAAACACTACTTACGGTGGCACACAAAACTCCAAACCAAGCTTCTTGACCCTCCTTCTGAAATTTGTCTTACTAACGTTCAAAAGAAATCCCTGCTCAAATGCCTAACGAGTCTCTGAAGGATAGAGTCACAACTCAGCAAAGGTTACTAAAAAATGTCTTGATTGCCCAAGTTATTGCCAAACTGGGGTTGGCATCAGAACATCTGATTTGAATGTGAGAGGCTACATTACTAGAATGCTATTAATTCTGCTAACTAAAGTCAACAGCTGTATATCAATGCAACTTACACATAATAGGAAAATCAGATTATCCTGTCTTGTAGCCTCTACAGCCCTGTCAGACGAGATGGATGTATTTCCCCCTTGATTCCCTGGTAGGCACTCACCTGACTCAAACTCGATGGCTGGACATCAAGTAGTCTTGGCGACAGTAAGCCAGCTACAAGACACCTAGTGTAGCTATCATGAATGGCTTCACTTATCGAAGGACCAGATTTCTTCAAAAAATTCAAGGTCTGAAACATCAATCAAAAACTACACATTAAGACAGCATTATTATTCAATCACTAAGGTGCTGGATAACCACTAAGAGAAAGAATAGAAATGTTCACTTAAACTGTCAGAAAGCTTGCGCCAGTAATAGGCTTTAGGTTAGCAATCAGAGTGAGCATTACTATGGAGAGTCTTAAAGACGGCAGCCAAACTAACAGTTACAGTTCATTAAAAAAAAAAAAAACAAACAAAAAACCCAACAAAACCAAAAAACCACTGTAAAACAAAACAGCAGCCCTTGCAATGCCTAATTAAGTATTTTCTAGCAGCTCTGTCAATACACAGGTGTTTCTTTTTCCCTGAACACTGACACAAAAGACATTCTCTATAAGCTAAAACTAACACACAACTTTAAACCACACTTTGGAAGACCCTTTCTATGCTTGTTTGTGCAGAAGCCGATTTATGTTGGAAATAGCTAGTGAGCTGAAACTTAATTCAAAAGTATTTGTCACAATCTGTGCAGTGGCTCGGAAGTCGTAATTTGGCAAAGTTTGGGATAGAAAAAAAAAAAAATTTCTTCTTAAACAGTTAAGTAATTGTTCATTTTCTCCATTCCGTGCTTCTTTTTCAAGTTAACCACGGATCAAAAGCCTAACTCAAGGCGATGCAGGCAGTTGGACTGATGGGTAATGAAGAAGTAACAGCTTTCCCTGAGTTCCACAACATTTTTGTTCTTGCTCCTAGATCAACGTTGTATTCCTTTCTAGGCATTCAATCCCTGACAGTGCTGCAACAGGAGTCAACGGGAGTTTTACAGACCCAAGAGTGGACCTAAAACTTTACCATTTGCATAGAACTGGCAGGATACAATTGCAATTATGTGTGTGGATGGGCAGGAGGAGCATAAAATGGTCTCTGAGACTGAGAGCAGTGCAATAGAGAACTTAGAAAAGCTACATCTCTTGACATTCTCAATAAAGACACAGTAAAAGATCACCTCCTTCTGGAAGCCGGTGCAAGTCACATGAACAACGCCGGAGTTCAGCAAGCACGTCCCATCTGCGGAGACAGTGAATGTTTGACAACATTCTCTATTCTCACAGTTATGTTGTTATGACCAGTTTACATTTTTTAAATAGCAGGATCGGGAAAGATAGAACTGAGTACCCATTTGCTTCATCAGATCACTTACAAACTTTTGTAAAAAAACAATTACTGCGTGTAGAAACTTCATCTCTAGTGCTATCGAGGTGCTGTGCTTTGAGCTTCAGTTCAAAGTCATTTCAGTTTATAACCATCATCACTTCACCGGCTACATTACAAAAGCATCTAAACCCCAAACTCAGCAGACTGTCAGGTACGTTTCACAATATTAAATACCTTGTTAGTACAACGTAATCAGAGTTGGGTCGGTGGGGGTTGGGCTTGTCTGGATTGGTTTGCGTTTTGAGTGGCAAACAATGAACAAGAGAACCCTAAATGGCATTTGACCTCAACTGAAGCTTATCACTAGTAAAAGCGGTGAAATACCTACCAAAATTATAGGTGCTTGGATTAAAAACTGCTCAGGTGGTGGATAAGAAGGAGGAACTCCCCGACTTAGACTCCGCTCATGTACCAGAATATCCAAAATGAAGTTTGGAGAAGTCAGGCTTATTACAGCATCCAGTGACCACAATGCAAAATAGGAGCAATCGTCAAGGAATTCTTCTGGCCTTCAAGAAAACAAGCACGTCAGCTAAACACCAGCTCTCAAAGGAATTCTTTGGAGGGATACGGAAAACAACTCCACAAAAATCTACCTTAGGGAATCTGGCATTTGAGCATGATACCAGCGATTAATGTCAAATACAGCCAAATAAGTAGATGGTTTTCCCTGACCATATGTATTCACTTGCCAACTGAAGATTGATACACTGGTGTCAGGAGATGTTACTGGAAAAGACAAAACATTGGTTCTTATTTGTAGAAAATACGATATATCTGTTATTTTTAAAACAACTCTATTTTGGCTTAATTCTGTTCTGTCACTCATGAAACACAACACTTACTAAGAAGAACAAAAAAAAATTACAGAATAGCAAACATCTCTGCCATAGGTTTCAGTCATACTGCCCCTTTTTCTTGTTCAAATTGTATCAGTTCTAAGCCAAAACAAATACACAATTATTAGCTAATTAACTTTTCCATACATTATGAGTTGATCAAGACTTTAGGTAGATGAGTAGTTTAGCAAAAAAACCATATGCTAGGAACACATACGTTGCTACTTTTAGAACGCATACAAATAATTATTGTGCACACTTGTATCACTTAGCTGGCCTTATTAATTTCCAGATTTGACACAATTACAAGTTTTAAGAATAGCTCCTTTCCGGCATATGCAGAAGGAAAGACACAATTATCACACAAAATAAATAAAAAACCCCACCAAATGCAACAATCAGGAAATTGGAGTAATTTAACACAAAGCGTTCACAATGTTACACTCCAGTTCTCTCAATAAGTGGAATGGTCTGTCTTCTCTGGGGAGGATGCATTCTCTAGATGTGAGCAAAGTGTGTGGTATATCATTCACCCTAATAGAATAAGGAAGAAGACGACGGCATGTTTGGCAAAATGTTTCTCCATTCTCTGTTGAATTCATCATTACCGTTGAGGGATCCTCACACACTTTACTATCTTTCATTGTGAACTTCACTTCTGTGCCGTTTCAGTTTTGTAAGCCACTGAAACTGCCTTTGAAGATATCGATTATTTTCATCATTCAGAAGACAGCTTCATCACCAGCCTCAACCCACATCCAACAGAAGCTTGTGTGTGCCTAGAACTGAACTTGAACAGATTCTGAATTCAAGCTAATTAGAAACCATCAGAAAAATTACAGGTATTTCTCCATGCCTCATACTTCATAAAAAGGAGACAGAAAGTGATCTGTTGTTGTTGTTTTGCTTTTGGGGTTTTTTGGGGGGGGTGAGGAGAGGTGTTGTTTGTTTGTTTTTAACAAGTTTTTAGAAGGCACTCTCCTCAGAAACATGACACAAGTCGAGAAAATCCAAAGATGTTTTTATAAGATTTTGGCACACTGTTGATAGAGGATGGCGTCACAAAAGAGACGGAAGTTACCGCTTCAGGACTAAGTCAAAGATAATCAACAGAAAGAACCTGGAAAGATCAGGCAAGTATCTTCTTTGTAACATCAGCCTTAAGTTAAGGCCAGGAAGAAGAGAGGAGAGCTGAGTAATGCAGTCAAGACAAAAGGGTATGAAAGGCTACACCAATCTTACTACAACCTGCTTTCAGGTAGTTGTAGAGAGCAATAAGGTCTCCCCTCAGCCTCCTTTTCTCCAGAATAAACAGCCCCAGTTCCCTCAGCCGCTCCTCATAGGACTTGTGCTCTACACCCTTCACCAGCTTCGTTGCCCTTCTTTGGACACACTCCAGCACCTCAATGTCTGTCTTGGAGTGAGGGGCCCAAAACTGAACACAGTACTCGAGGCGCGGCCTCACCAGGGCTGAGTACAGGGGGACGATCACTTCCCTAGTCCTGCTGGCCACACTATTTCTCATACAAGCCAGGATGCTGTTGGCCTTCTTGGCCACCTGGGCACACTGCTGGCTCATATTCAGCTGGCTGTCAACCAACACCCCCAGGTCCTTTTCCACCAGGCAGCTTTCCAGCCACTCCCCCCCAAGCCTGTAGCATTGCCTGGGGTTGTTGTGACCCAAGTGCAGGACCCGGCACTTGGCCTTGTTGAATCTCATGCCGTTGGCCTCAGCCCATCGATCCAGCCTATCCAGATCCTGCTGTAGCACCTTCCTATCCTCAGGCAGATCAACACTCCCGCCCAACTTGGTGTTGTCTGCAAACTTACTGAGGGTGCCCTCAATCCCCTCATCCACGTCACTGATATCGAGATATTGAACAGAACTGGCCCCAGTACTGAGCCCTGGGGAACACCACTTGTGACCGGCCACCAACTGGATGCAGATGCAGACATAAGTTTGAACAGGGGAAAAAAAAAATTCAGGTAACGTTCCTAAGCAACAGAGAGAATGATCTTAGTGTTCAGAGAAGGCAGCTGGAGGAATAAAATCACTGACAAGCATTACACAGATGACCCCACCATACGTTGCTATAGCATGTCAGCAAGCATAAAATAAAACCTATTTTGTCCTTTAAAGAAGTCCCATGTAACTCAAGCACCCAACTTTTCTTTGTAAATAAGCCCAACAAGCTAGTCTAGGCAGATATTTAAGACTTTCTGACTGTGGGTACAGAACAGCATTCATTGCTTAGATTCCCAAACCCCTTATTTTAGAATAAGCAAACACGGACATCAGAACAAACCTTCATTAATGCTATCCTCTCTGTCAACATGGTTGCGAAACTTTTCTACAGTCTGACAGCTGAGTAATTTAGTACTGGTGGTCTGCCCTCTCAAGGGAAAGACTCCGCCTGTGAGATCTAAACTGTACCTTTCATCACAGTATTCCAAACCCTAGGGAAAAATAAAAGAAGAGAGAAAAGGTCGTTTTGAGATCAAAACATACATTATACATAAATATGAAAGAATGTATATATATGCATATGTTATTAGATTATATTGTATATTTCCCATGAGCTTATTTCTGCTGGCAAATATAAACTACATCCGACATTCAAGAGAATTAAGTTTTAAATCATAACGGGCAAGTCTGGCTGTAAAGGCTTTGCACATTTTCAAATTCTAGCATTTTCCTAGCTAAAATTTGCTCTGAAGCATGCACAGTCCATTCTGTTTTATCAAGTAACTTTGGAAATAACAGACATGTGCAGGGCAGATAAGAAAAATCTAAACCATTTCTTTGAAAAACTAACATGAAGCCTAAGCAAAGAATCTCATTTTTATTGTAGAATGAATAATCACTAAAAAAAATTTTAATAAAAGATGTTGGTGGTGGACATCTCGTTCAGGACATTCCAGAAGACAGTTTCCTCAGATGAAGTACTAAAACTCCATAAACCTGTCAAGAGATGAAATTTCAACAGCTAGAAATTTCAACTTTGATTCCTATAGGAAGAGCCAGGCCCCCACAAAGTTGGTGCAGAGGGGAAGGGGAAAATAACGTCAAACAATTCCTGCCAAAGACAACTTTGGAAGCAAAGCAGCATATTTGAGATTTTCCACACCGGGGCAAGCAAATCTAAGTTAAGGAACTCCACTGCATGGAAGATATTAAATCATGACTTTATCGACCAGTAAAATATGGAGACAGTTTTCAAATGAGATCCACTGGTCAGACTCTGCTATGAAAGGAGAGACTGTATACTCTGTCCATCCACAAGTATTGTGTAGGACAAAGGTAAAGATGTGCTCCATCACCATGATTTCATGCACTAGATTTGGCAGCTGCTAAGACGGTATAAAAAAGATCTTTGAAAGCACACCTTAAACATACCTTCATGTTTAATTACTTGAGCAGACTTAAACCAGCCTTGAAGGCAATGGAGACACAAGTTTGACACACATTTATAAAAAGACAGTGCCACATGTTCCACAAGTCTTATTTGTGACTTTTTACCACAGTACAAAGTCAAAGATGCACTGTTTCACAGCCTCAAGTCTGATTCCTGGAAAGTAAAGCACTGCTGTAGTAGACAAGTCTTTCAAGCTCCTATGAACTCTATTCAATGAACAAGGATCAACAGTAGCTTCCTCCTTGTTTACTCAAACTTGGCCTGGTAAATGGGAACAACTCTTACATTTTCTGCCACTCAAGGCGGACAAGAAACTTGACTCAAGCAGCCATGTAGGCAGACAGACCTGTGGAACTGACCAATCTGTGACTACAAGGAAGTATTCTGAGACCACGAGTGTCCACTGTAGAGCACAGGTCCTGGCCTAATGCATCTTTCTGGGAGGTTGGGGGGTAGGGGGGAAGAAGTTGTTGTGGCTCATCCGGAAGCTCGCTGAAGAATCTCTCTTTTCTCCCCAGAGGATCCAGCTGTTTAGTTCTCTCTTCAGCTACCTCATAAGACTGGTTCCTGTTTCAATCTTCCGCAACACTCATCACCAGGAAGCAGAAACAGCAGGGGAGTAAAATATCTCAAACCCAGAGACTGGTGCCTGACACCTCTTACAAGCCTGTGAATGTATTACTGGTTGCATAGTCTGTAGAGGGTTAAAAGTCTTACATTAACGACACCACAGCTTTCTCAGGTCACACACACAATCACCTTATTTAATCACTTTGCGTGCTTCTTTCTTTTAAAGAGTGTCAACTGGAATTTCTAGTAGACCCATATTTAAAAGCTGCTAAAACATTTCAACCCTCTGAGGTAAAAACTGACATTCGTGACATCTTGTTCAGGAAAATAAGATGACCAAGACAAACAATTGCCGAATATTAAAAGGTCCCACATTTTAACATTAAGGTGTTGAGACAGAACAAAGTAGCCACAAGAGGAATGGATATAGACAACTGCTTTTTTTCCAAAGAAGCACACAGTACAAGGTATTGTCTGTGCCACTGCTAAGACCATGGCTACAAATAACTTTTAAAAGAGGATAAACCAAAGCAGATGTTCCAAAGTGAAACTGGAGAGAGATTAAAGAAACTTTCTCCTATCAACCTCCCAAAGTGCTTAGAGCGCTACAAGAGATGCAGAAGTGAACTGCAATGAAAGCCCTTGTAAAATTAAAAAACCCAGTAAGGGTGCTCCGTTCCTCTAGAGCACTGTATATTTGGGTCATAAAAAACCTGCACACCAACAAAGGTAAAGAGATGACATCCATATTTAGAAGACACTGAATCACTTAAAGATATTTCTACCTTGTCACCATGATGGGTAACGCATTTTAAAGAAACACCACCTTTTCCAAACACTGAACCTTGATCTATTCAAAAGCAACCTTTACAGGTGAGAAAGGAGCTTTCCTATATATAAAGGAAAAGGTCAAAATTTAAGCTCATTCAAAAACATCAAAATGCAGTCCCTATAAAAAACAATGCAGCACGATACAAGAATCACCCCTATTTCATTCCATACCTATGGAGAACAGGCACGAGAAAGTGTCAAAATAGGAGGAAAGAATTGCTCTAATTAAGATTACTTTCATCACAAAGATTCTGGAAGAGTTTCAAGCATACTACTGAATGAAATTATACACTATACAGATGCATCCTCTATCTTGTTGCATATCTGAGATATAATGATATCTCATCTATATTTTAAACACAACATCTTTGGAGCCAGTTCTAAAAATTTATGTATGCTCTTCTGACCAAATCATACCACTGTTTACTGTATTTACATATTTTGCTGGCTTTAAGAGTAGATTTCATAGGTAACCCAGCCAACAAGTAGAAAGAGTTCTCTTGACACCTATTAAGATTCAGGATCAACTCTTAAGAGACACTGTATGTACATTTCATCTGAAGTCCAGCCAACATAGCTCAAAAGAAAAACAAGAATACAAAACGAAGATCGGAAAAAAATAAAGCTAGAGATGACCCTATGTCAAGAGAGGGAGAGCGACAGAAGCTTATTCAAGGCTGCAGTTTGCTGCAACAAAGCTATTCAAAGCCCTGTCTTCTCTTCCTACATGCCATTAATTTAGGCTTTAAATTAAGAACAATTTTCTTTCTAAAAGCTGTTTCCTCTTCAGGAATTGAACTTATAGGGGCTCTTTGCAGATGAACCCCATTGGAACACACGACACTGCAGTATAAATTGTATGACTTGTTTTCCAAAAGTACGGACAAAGGCCACGCCCAAGCAGACTCGGCAAAAGATTATTTTTTTTCTTTAGTCATCTCTGAATTTTGATGGTAAATATCACCCCTGCCAACTTAACTGATACTCACAGAGAGAAAATGACTATTTTCGTCCTTTCACATATATACATGTCTTACCTCATACATGACTTGTCCTGATGCCAAGCGTTTTCTGTCACCAAATGCTAACTGCAACAGATGTAAACTCACAACATCACCTTCACTGAAAAAGGTACAGATTACAAAATCTGGTTACAAAGCTGCTTTACAGTTCTCATTGTCATTTGATTAGATCTAGACTGAAGTTTTCTTAAGAGCACGCCCTTGCTGAAAAGAAACACACCGCTTCCCAAAACATGACCATTGGTGGCATTTAGCCACTAAAACATAAAGGAGGAAATTTTGACACTAACAGCTTCACCTAACCACACCATTTGAAAGCTTTAATATGATGTATGACTAAAAAGGCCTGGAAATAGTTCTTTGCAGTGAAGAGTTCTCAATCAAAACTTCAAAAGATTGCCACTCTGCCAACAGCTGAGCTGACTAAATAGCTTGCTGATGCTGAAAGAGAGAGATCCTTCTCCCCTTCCCTCACCCCCAAAGCTCAGTCCCTCTCTTGCATACACCACACCCTTCCACATTCTCATTGGATTCATTAGCCCAGCAGGAAACCAGTGACTTCTCTGCTGAACAGCCATCGTTTTCTGCCACGTCAGCTGAACGGGCTCACGAAGGCTCCAAGGACTGCTGAAGTTGGCACAAGGTCATCGGCAATCCTGTCACCTCCCTCCTTCAGGGGCAGCAGGCTGTTTTATCGGCACGTTTAGTGTTCTAGATCTGCAGCCTCAACTGCTTTTAACGGTACTTTAATACCACGGTGCGAATAGCAAACAAATCATGACGCGGTCAGCAAGAAACAAAGGAAATCATTTAAGAATGCAAGCACAAAAATGTAGCCACGGTTGCTTTGCCTTCTTTCAGAAGGCAGGAACTAGTAGGTCCCTCTTCACGCCTCTTAAATCTTGTAAACATTGCATTGTAAGCTTAACGCCTTCCGTACCTGAGAGAATCTCCTGCACAGCTAAATAAACCAACAAATGTACATCTATTAACTGTATGTGAACAAATAGAAAAAAAAAAAAAAAAATCAGTGGCTTATAGTAAGTTTTTATTCACCTTTCTTGAGTAGACTGAACAGCCCACAAGTAGCAACAATTGCGAGGATCATTCTCAGGCTCTTGAAAAGTAACAGCATAGACAGGAATCCTTCCTCCTTCAAGCTGAGAGTGGTGCCTACAGGGGTTTTTTTTAAAAAAAAAGAAAAGAAAAAAGGTGAGCCTACTGGCCTTAACTGTTTGTAGAAGGGTAGACGCATCTCCTGAGAAAAGAGCGCCAGCACCTTACATGCTTATCCTCAAAGTACGGAAGGGCATGCTTCTGTCTCAAAGAAGCGAGTCAAGGAAGAGACTACTTGTTACGCAACAGCCGAGAGGTGAGGCAATTAGTGCCCATCAAGTGCAATAACCTGGGTTTATGTCCTCCTCTGCCTCAGGAGGAGGAACATAAATGATCACTTCAGCCGCCAGGCAAAAGATTGCTCCTGCTGTTGCAGCCTGCTTCAATACGGAACTTAAAATGCAGCATAGCTTCTGAACAAATTTAAAGCAGTGCCCGACAGAAGTCGTTTCTCGGTTCTTTACTTGGACTGCGTAAAGCATTTTTCTTCCACACTTCTGAACCTTCTTTGCACCTTCACAATCTATTCTTGCCACCTAGCTATTCCTCCACTGCCTGTTTACGCATCCAGTACTTTCTGGGGAGATTGCTCTTTGGCAGATTTAAAAGCACCTCGTAATTTTTCTATTGCTTATAAATTTACATGTCCCTTATTCTCATCTCCAAGTGTTCCAAGCAAGCTTTCATTCACATGCATCGTTGCCTTGGAATGGGTCAGTCCCCTCTTTCGGTCAAGGCTGAAATGTAGCAAAGAATATATGGTCAGGCACGGAGCAGCTCTTGACTTCTCATGTCTCCCTGGTTTCATCCTGGACACTTTAAAGAATACTATCACCAAAATCCCATTATTAACATACTGAAGCCTTTCCATTTCCTGCCCTAATTGCAGGAACTGGTTCTGAAACATACTACCTAAAATCGGTTTCATCGAAATACACGCATCTCCTCTAGCCACAGGCACAAGAAGGAAAACAATCCTAGTCCCGTGGGGAGAAAGCGGCCCGCTTCATCCATGTATGACTTCAGAGGTCTTTCAGAAGAGGATTTCTGAACATTCCAAGATTATACTCAACATTTCAGTCCCGGAAAAAGTTCTCTTTAAATTAACACACTTCCTCAAGGAAAAATGGAGACTCCTGCACCTCCAAGCATGGCCAAGTGTAAAGGCCTACTTACTCCCTCTTCAAAGTTTTCATGTTCCACAGTGACAGGTAGCCATCTGAAAAACCCACGACCAGTTGATTGCTTCTGCTTATGTAGCACAGGGTTGATACTGCTGTTCCTGAAGGATTTTGTAACTGAAAACAGAGATGTCTCCCTTCTCGGGTCACAGCTTCTCTTCTTTGTGGAACTTCAGCAGGAATTCTAGTGACGACTTCCAGATCTACACACACAATACGACGCAATAAATGAATGCGTTATGCATTTAGGTTGCATTTAAACACTGACGTGACAACATGTATCATCTAATTCTACTGTCCCAGGCAAAATACCCATTCATGCAACACTTTTTTTGCTATTGCCATTCGGTACGTATTCCAAGAACATAAGAGCCCTCTGACTGGACAGCTATTCTCACTCGTATTTCAAAACCGGCTAAAAGTGTAACCTTCCTAGACAAATTCTTCTTGGACTCTGTAAATCCAGAGTTTGGGCCTCATGATGAAGCTATTTGAAGTGGCAGCAACTCCCAAAGCCACCGTTGTAACAGCCGAAACAGTGCATGCAATCGGAATACATAAACTCGAGATTCCGCTCATGCAAACGCATGCTCTTTGATAAGTCGGATTTGTTTTAAAAAACAAGCCGAAAATTTGCCCCAAGTCAACTAAAGAAGCAGAAGAACATTCCCAGGAAATAGGGCACCTCTGACACAACTTCCTATCAGGCAGCTGCACAGACTCAGATGATAAAATTCCTACACCTCCCCGGCAAGAATCATAGTGGCATGGGCATCTCGCAGGGAGGGGGGCATTGATAACCTTAGGAGGAGTATTAAGCCACTCCCATTTTTAATCAGTCCGGGACTATACGATGTCAAACTGCCGTCTGTCATCAGGAGTCATAAACGTCTGCGCACGAGTATCTTCCAAGTGGGATGCATACCGTTTATTTAAAAGACACACGTTTTCTTACGGTCAAATTCAGTTTAAAAACTGCAAACTTACCCGATGCTTCTATTTCATTCTGACTGCAAGATAAATCATCCAAACAAAGGTCAACCAGAAGGAGATGACCAACATCTGTAGCCACTGCTGCCACTCCAAAGAGCCATCGCAGGCTCTGATGGAGGTGCCCAGTGCTCACGCTGGCTCCTCCCTGATTAGTTATGGGTTCTATGGCAGTAACCTGCAGGAAAACTACAAGTTAATATTTCAGCTGTTTGACAAGCTACACGAAATCATTGAAAAGCAAAGCCAGAATTAGCACATCAGAAACAAGAAGGGAAAGACAGGATCCTAAGACTTAAAAACAAAGCATTGTTTCCAATTATACCAAGGGGAAAAAAAAGAAAAAGCTCTGTACAAAAATCTCTTACTGCCTTCCTTTACTAGATTCCCTACAGTTATTTAACGGAATTAACTCCAACTTAAATGGTGCCTTCCATCGTTACAGCTTACCAGTTGCCATTTCCTACTTGGAAATAACTAACCCTAAGAAAACACAGAAAAGCCGTTCTATGCAAGAACCTTTATCATATTTCAGGGCCTTAAGGAAGAAAGACAAACTACATCTAGTTCTC